>PVJX010007760.1:0-69233 GCA_004027295.1 Dolichotis patagonum | reverse complement strand
ACAAAACAATCAGAATCAGGACATGGAGTTTATAATATTATTTTTATTATGATCACTCAGAGTTAACACAAGAAAATGCAGGAAATCTATTTACAACACCAAAGACAGAATATTTAGTCAAGGGCCTAAATCCCACAACAATGTCCTACATGAGTCCAGATGAAGACCCAGAGCTCATGACAATACCTCCCATGAGTCCCACTGGAGGTGTAGAGCCCACAAGAAGGACTCACGCCAGTCTCTTTTAGGGATCTGTGCTGGGAAGGCCCAAAGGTCAGTGGTGTAAACTAGGAAGTCTATGACAGCAGGGTGAAGGAGCTGTGCTGATAGGTTGAGGGTTCTATGCTGGAGTCGAGAAGTCACACTCACAACAAAGACCAGGGCTGTCCTGAAAGCACCACAGCCATCCTCAGTGACACCGAGACCCCGAGCTCCTCTGATGACCAGGAAGCCAGTGTGACGAGTTCATCCTGGAGACCAAGTGGCACACATCTTCCTCTCTGGAGCCAGGAAGCAATGCTTGATGTGAGGAAAAGAGCTTCTCCAGGAGAACCTAATGGCTCAAACAGCAACTCGTAGGAGACCTCACAATGCCTCAACGCACTAATGCTTCAACGCCTTTCCTTCTTCTCCACGTCTCCATTTATGCAACTTCCCTCAGGTGAAACATCTCCGCTCAGCAGCATGGAGATGTAATCCAGCTGGCATTAAGTTGACCACCAGTTTTTAATCCTTAACAGGGACGAATTTGGTCTTCCTCATATCATGGTGCAGGATTGAAGGATGATCACTCAGAGAGAGACAGACAACCAGCCAGAGACAGAGAAGAAGAGAAAAGAGACCACAAGAGACAGTTGATGACCCCTTTATAGCCTAGCTTTATACATCACACAAAATTGTTTTTGCCATGCTCTATTGGCCGGTGTGACAAGGGCTACTTCCTCCTGCTCCTCCACTGGACAAACAGGCATGCAAACACACACACACACACACACACACACACACACACACACACACACACGGTAGAGAGTCCACATTGGGCCAAGTCCTGTCTTTTCTGAAAGGATTTTGTTCGTGGCTTTCTGAGATTTGGTGGAAACTCATTCTTTGGCAGTTGGTAAGGCTGAAGCTATACAAACGAGAATGTTCTCTCCAGCCTTCTGCACACCACTCTGTCCTGGGAGTTACTTATTAGACAAGTTGGAACCCTGCCATGGCTGCAGGAGCTGAAGAAGGCCTTGGTGGCTCTGCTTTCCACCCAGTGAGCCACCAACACAGCTGTTGTTTTTCACTTAGGCCTGTTCTGCTGGTCAGAAGCCCAATCCATGGATCGATGGGGACAACTTGCTGCCTGCTGATGGTAGCAGGAGTTAGCTATTCAGCTCCAGCTCATAGTCCTAATCCCCACAGTATTCAAACTCTGTTCCTTTCCTCAGAAGTGGGAAAAGTGTGGTCAGGAGGATCAAGCTATCGGCCTGGGGCCTCGTGGGCAATGCCAGCAGAGGTAGAGCCTTCACCATTGGCCATGGCAAAGGGCTTCACAAGCTGTCACCCAGGTTTGGGTGGTAAATAGCTCAGGCATCACTGCTGAGGGGGTCCCTGCATTTTCAGGTAATGCAAAGTCCACCGTACCCCCATTTGTGTGGCCACAGGTGTGAACACCAAGTGACTCTGTGATGCAGTCACCTACTGCACCTGTCAGCCAGGTGGGTACCCCTGAACCCTCTGCTTTTGATCTGTTTAGAGATGTTAAAATGAGGTTAGAGGCTCTAGTTATTCATAATGATTTTTGAGTGGCAGCTACCATTTACTTTACAAGTCAGTTCATGTTGCACTTATGATAGTACAAGGGGCATAGTGCATGTTCAGTAAATGTTAATGATTATGGTTACTATATGCCAGACACCATGCTGAGCCCTTCATACTTGGACTTCAGTGCAGCTCATCACTCATGTATGCGAGGGAGGCTCAGCAATGATTCTGTGGGTGAATGCGTTGAGAGAGCCTGGCACATAGCTTAGTATGTATTAACTGTTACCATTATATATCTCTGATCGTTTCATTCTTACCTGAGCCCAGAACGTTCTTCTCACCTCTCCATATGGCTGATTTTTCATGCTTCGAGACTGTTTGAGGACACTGACCACCAACACTGCTCTCCCTGGCTGCCCACTCTCTAACCCCATTGCAATTCATTGTCTGCTCTTTTCCTAGGCTGTGAATTCCAAGAGGGCAGGGAAATTGACTGCTTTGTTCACTGCTGGCCTCTGCACCCAACAAGGTGCCTATGTACAGTAGGTGCTTAATAAATGTAGAATGGATGAATCATCCTCAGCCAACTTTGCTTTATTCATTTCACAACTACATACCAAAGACACAGTGGTGAGTAATATGTGCAAGTTTTTGGCTCTGAAGACTTGCATTTTAGCAAATTTTAAGAGCTTCCTGACAGCTGAGTATGATGGCACATGCCTATAATCCTAGCACTTAGAAGGCTGAGGCAGGAGTATCACCAGGAGTTTGAGGCCAGCCTGGGCTACATAGTGAGTTCAAGACCAGCCTAGACAACACAGTGAGACCTCATCTCAAACTAACTAACTAAATAAATGCAAGCTCTCTAACAGGGTAGCCTGTACACCATGCAAAGGCATCTGGATCGGGGGATTAATTGGGGGTTTCACACTAGCCTGGGCTCTACTTACCCAGCTGTGAGTACTGGTATGGTAGGCATCAGTCTGGAGGATCACCTTTTTGTAATGAACACCAAGTCATATTAAGGGGCAAGTAGCCAGGCATAGTGGCACATGCCTGTAATCCCAGCACTCAGGAAGCTGAGGCAAAATGATTGCCACAAATTTAAGGCCTGCCTGGGCCACACAGCGAGTTTAAGGCCAGCTTGAATTACATAGTGAAACCCTGTCTCAAAACAAACACACAAAGCTAAAGAAGTGGGTAAATTATCATTCCTGTGTCAGAGCTGTGACTTCATGGTTACATCCCGTAAAGGAAGGAGTCAAGACGTCAGCTGAATCTGTGATTTCCTTGGAGGATCTCTGTGTGGGGTACAGGTGCAATATGCTGGAATTGGTCTCTGAGTCCTGTTTGTGAGGTGGAGAAGCAATGCTGGCGGACTCGGGCAAGATGGTGGATGCCGTGTGCAGCAGGCATGACACCAGGACCCTTCTCAGCCATACCGCTGCGCTCAGGCCTCTCCCTGTGCAAATGCCTCCCTTCCTGTGCAGTCTTCTCAGCCCTCCTTGGCCACCTTCTTCCCCATGTCTCACATGCCCTTCCTTAGAATCCTGTGCAGTCAGTTACAGCCATCTCAAGGGCAACAGGCCATGCCTGTCTCCTCACCTGCACAGTGGGGCCTGGCTTAACCTGGGGTGTGGAAAAGCGCTCTGAAAATCCAGTGCCCTGCAAGCTGGGGGTGGGGGAGATTACGACCATCTTTCCAAGAGTATTCCAGTTAGTCCAGTTCTCTGTTTAACCCTTCCCTCTCTTACTCATGCTCCCCATCTTTAACAGAGGTCTACCATGCTCCCTTCAGGGGCTCACAATGCCACTGCTTCAAGATTCAGGCCTAACTTCCAAAGTGGTCAACAGGCTTTCCTGCCACACCCCTACAGGTTGCCCCTGGCTTGCTGGGCCTGTGGAAGCTGGGAGGGGTCAGCTAGGACTCTTTGGATATATCCATTCTCCAAACCCCACTGAACTCTAAACTTGGGGGCTCTGACTTTTCTTGCATGTTATCATTCTCAAAGTGCATAAGTTTTTCCAACTTTCAAAGGAGAAAAAAAAGCCTGAGAAACTGGAGTTGCATACATTTTTTAATCGAAATGTCAGCCTAAGTATTGCTTTTACAGGTTTATTGAAATCAAGTATTCACACTGCTCACATTTTCAAAAATATATTTCTGGCCAGAGGAGTGGCAAAGCACTGCCCCAGCACGAGGTCTCAGTCCTGCCAACCTGATGAAGAGCAAGCAACTTGAAATGCCTATGTCAAAGTCCTACCCTCAGCCTCCACATTTCCTCAGCTCCTTCTTTTCCTTCTTTTTTTTTTTTTCTGAGTCACCCCCAAAGCAATCACTGAGACCAGACTTGGGCTATGAACCCAGCTGGGCTTACGGCTCAACTGGCAGAGGAAGGACCTAGGTGTCGCCTTCAGGTGCAGCCACAGCTTCATTTTGCAGTGTCTTCTCCAGAGGTGAAGTGGGGGAAGCAGGTGCCACCGGGAGTGAAGTGCAGGGCGGCAGATTTGGCCAGGCTTCTGTAAACACCCATCCTGACTGAGTGAGGTCACACACCCAGGCCAGGGTCAGGCCTTCTGAGTGACTGGAGAAGTCTTCCCTCCTGTGTGATGACCAGGACTTTCTCAGCCTGGGCACTCAGTCCCAATCTTTCTTTCCACTGTGCCGGGTTCAGACGGGGACCTCTCTGTTGGCACGAAGCTTTGGAGGGGAGCAGGCCTAACAAGAAGAAGGATGTTATCAGTAAGGAGACCCACCCTGCTACCAGTCTGGCAAACTCAGACAGTAGCCCAGGCCTCCGGAGACTCAGGGTAAAACAGGTAAAACAAATGCTTTTTAATAAATTCATTTAATGCTAGAGACTGTGGGCTGGAGAAAGAGCGCAATTTCACACAGAAAAAAAGCACTGTCTTGGCTAATGGGGCAAGGGACAGTGTCCAGGCAGGCTCAGCTCAGCGAGTCTGAGGAGTGTGTGGGACCTGCCAGCTCCTCCCACCTTGAGGGGAAAGTGCTTTGCAGCCTGCAGGAAATGCTCCTACAGCCAAGGCCACTCAGCAGCGGCACCTGACTGTTTCTCCCAGGGCCCAAACAGCATCCTCCCCATGCCCAAACCCCATGGCAGATTCTCTCTCCCTACTCCATCAACTGTCCAGTGGGTTCCAGCATCACAGCAGCACCTTGTATCCCCAGATCCACCCTCCTGACAGCCACACTGCCAAGTCCTTCCCAGTTCTGAGCCTCATCTTTGCCAGCTCAGGCTCTTCCTTCTACAAGCTTCATTGAGTATCAGGCAAAAATATCGTGTCCAACAGGCAATGTTCATTCTTGTTCAACAGGGCATCACTACTGATACCAGAGCAAGACAACGCATGGATGTAGGCACTGTTCTAAGCATGGCATGCTTAGCAGCATCCCTGGCCCCTGACTGCTGGGTACCAGCAGCATCTCCAGTCACTGTGATGGCTAAAAATGTCTCTGGTCCCATTTCCGAGGGCCACCTAAGGAGGCAGAACTGTTTCCACTGAGAAATGCATGTCTCCCTGTTTTACAGGGTTAAAAAACAGGCTGAGAAGTCTAGTGACAGCTGCCTGTGAGACACAGCTGGCTCTGGACTAGTAACACAGATGGAAATGATCACAATCAAGACAATGCCCACTCCCTGAGCACTTGCTGTGTGCCACTGACTAAGCAGTGTGTGCAGCTCTCTCACTCCTGCCCAGGGCACTGGTTGGGCAGCGTCCAGCTACTGTTGCCTGTTGGGCCAAGAGCTCTTTTGGCCTCCAGAACCTGCATGGTCCATGGGCTTCTTCTAGTGCAGGTAGAGTTAGTGTCCCTGCACCCTGCAACTTCCCTCCACTAGGGCCAGCCAGCAGGGCAGTGTATAAGTACCCCAGTCCCTTCTGAAGTGGCTGGGGTGACTCCAAAGCATATTTTGCATTCACTCTGAGCTCAGGGCCACAGAGGCAACCTGCTTGATGACACACCCTACTGGGATCCTTTCTTTCCCTGCTCATCTCCCAAATAAGTAAGTTGTACCTGAATGCTCACCGCATGGTCTGCTGGGAGGTCAACAAGCCTGAGAGGGAGCCTGAGACCTACAGGTGGTCTCATTTGCCCTTAACGACCCGGGAGCTAGGCACTGCTAAGACTCCATTTGATAGGTGAAGAAACTAAGGCTCCATCAAAAGATGCTCACCTCAGATGTGCTAGACTTAGTGGTGGCAAACCTATGACACAGGTGGTGGTGTTCTTTTAGGATAAAAGATATTAACGTAAGGGCTGTTTTTTCTAAACTAAAACTTCAGTGTTCCGGTTTAATCGCAGCGGTGGGTTTTGGGTTGCAGTTTGGGCACTCGTGTCTAAAAGGTTTGCCACCGCTGTCCTAGAATCTGGCTTTCTCTCATAGCTTTGTCTCATTTCAGATTTTATTTTTAATTGTGTGTGTGTGTATTGCCAGGGATCCAAACGCAGGGCCGTACACATGCTAGACAAGTGCCACAGAGTTACACGCCCTTGCCCCATTGGAGATTTTGAACAGTACATGTTGACCTGGCTGTGGGCATCTGAAGAAGAAACACTGGGCAGGTGGCCCCAGCCTTTGAGACACAATCTACCAGCAAGGAGATAATACACTGAGATAATACACTCACCAATGGGAAGGAGTCGGTTTCAGGTATCAGTTGTACCTGAAGGGCATCAGGGAGAGGGGAGAGAGGGCAGGCAGGGCCACCAGCCTCTAGTGGTTTGGTACAGGGTGGGAGTGGGGCAGGTAGGAGGCAGGGGACAAATCAGCCAAGTTTTTAGGTCTTATGCCAGAGTCATCTGCCAAATGCCAACTAGGAACACATCCTGCTGCTGCTCAAAAACCTTCCTTGGCTCCCATTGACCCCAAAGAAAATGCTGATGGAGGGGAAACGGGGGCTACAGCCAGAGAGTTCTGGGGTTTCTCTCTCATTGCCTGCAGAGTGTACCTACTGCTGACCTCCCTCCAAGGAACCTCTGATGGGGTGTGTGTGTGTGTGTGTGTGTGTGACAGGGGTAGTGTTGAGACCCATAGTGACCAGAAACCTGCAGAATTCTTTATTTAGGTTTGTTATCACTGGTGGTCAGTGGCAATCCCCAAAGACTTGGGATGGTAGATGGGCCCATCTCAGGCTTGTGTAGATGGTACTGGAGACAATGACCACCAGGGAGTCCTCATTTGCCACCTCATGACTATGGGCAGCATCCCATGCAGTTCTCACCGGTATAGGGCTGGCTGGAGCACCTACTGCATGCGCCCACCTCTGTGTGCATGGGCCTTGCCTGGGCTCTGCTGCAATTGACTAGTGTTCTCCTCTCTTCATTGGATTTATCTTTGGGATCACCTTCTACTTTTAGCAAATGATCAAAACATTTATTTCACTTTAAAAAGAGCTGGTTTAAAGAAAACACCTATGAAAGAATAGTTCAGGAGGTTGGCAGATACAGCAGCACCCATGAGTCACGTAGGCGTGGGAGACCTATCTGAATTGGTTGTACTCCCTCCTCAGCTAAGAATGGCCTGGCAAGGGCGGTGAGCTGTCTGAGGCCACACAGCAAGTTGAGAACACAGATGTGATCCCAGGTTTCAGTATGTGCAGCTGGAGGATGTCCTGGATACAGTTCCACTTTTGTCTGTGTCACCCACTTTGGCTGTTACATACCAAACCCTTGTTCCTCTGACTTGCAAGTATGGTCTTGGCAGACCTCCAGTGACAAACACAACAGCTGACATTTACCGAGCACTTCCTTCTTTACATTCACCTCATACCTGCTGCTTTAGCGCACGCCATCTCATTTATTCCTCAGAACTACCCCATTAGGTAGAGCTGAACAGACCCTGTATCCCTGCACTCCAGATGGGGCTCAGAGAGGATAAATGAGTGGTACAAGGCTACACAGTTTGTAAGGGATGGAGCCAGGATTTGAACCTCATCATCTGAGCCCAAACCCTTTCCTCCAGGCATCAAGAGCCTCAGACTGAAAACATGCCGTGGTTGCAACTTATGGAATCCAGGGCAGCAGGTTCTCCACCCTCCAACATCAGTAGAACATGACATGACAATTTGTTAGCCACTAGTTGTTTTGTTTTCTTCTTTCTGAAGCCATAACCTTTCATTACAAGCCATTCCAGGTCACTACCCAGGGCTGGACAGAGGCAGAGGTGGGGTGGCTCATTTTTGTTGTCAGGATGACAGTTGGGTACTCCATCCATTTTAAGAAGCAGTGTCTTTCCTCAATACTTCTAAGGAGAAGCTGCCTCATAAGGGACTGGGATTAAGTGTGAGAAGGGTTCTTGTTGAGAGTACTGGTGGGGGGTGCCCTGGACAGCTTCAAAGGTGGTCTTTTCTGCAGTTCACTGCCCCATGTCCTACTCCTCTGGGTCAGTCAGTGTAAGTGCTAGAATCAGCCTGTGTGACCTCAGGTAAGTCACTCAACCTCCCTGGGCCCATTTCCTCATCTGCCAATGGGACAATGCCCACCCCACAGGGATGTGTGGCAATACCCAACACGCACAAGGGATCTGCACATGGTGGCCTGTTCCCTCCTTTTCCCCATCTTTGTTCCCAACTAGAATCCAACAGCAGCAGAGACAGCTTCCGTGGTTCAGACTTTGCCTTCCAAAATCCAGTTGCTCATCCCTCTTTATCCATAGGCAGGCTGTGCAGCAGGGTGGCCTCAGCTGGCTCACTGGTGGGGCATGGCTCATCTGGCTGCCACAAGGCCACAGCAAGGGCAGCCAGAGTCCCTGAGGGGAGCCAGTGTCATGCAGGAACAAGAGCTACTGTCTCACATCTAGGGTCTGACTCCACGCTGACTGTTAAAGCTCGTCAGTCAAGGATCACATGAAGATCTGTGGTGTATAGTATACTCCCAGTTGGCCACTACCCCACACTCTGGGAGTCTTTCAGAAAGGCCACATTTGTACCATATTCAAGTCTTGTCATATCTTAGAACTACCTGAACTATTATTAAATTAGCAGTAGATTGTATATCCCCTATCTAAAGTGGTTGGACCACAAGTGTTTCAGAGTTTGGATCTGGGAATATTTGCATCCACGTAAGAGGGATGGACTCCAAGACTAAACACAGAATTCATGTTTCATATATACCTTGTGCACAGTACACAGTATTTTTAATGCACTTGTATTTTGATTGTGATGTGATGAGACTAGGGGTGGAATTTTCTATTGAGGCCATCAGGTCAGCACTCAAAACTTTTGGATTTTGGAGCATTATGGATTTTCAGATTAGAGATGCTCAATCTGCACTTTAAAATCAATGCATTTTTAAAAAAAAAATTTAAGTTTTAAAGGAAACATTTATGCCACTATCATGAATAAAATACAGCATCAGTTGTCATAAACAGAAGGCAATGCTAAAGATGCAATGAAGATTTAAACTACCCAGTCTAGCTTGACACCCCTGAGTCTGCCACTGGTCAAAAGGAAAACACAGCAAGCGGCCAGACAGGCCAGGGTGCTGCAGGCTGGCTCCCTCTTTCAGTTCCCAGGGATGCCCCTCCTTAAGGCATCTCACTAGAAAGGCTTTAGAAGAGCATAGCTGGGGTCTCAACGCTGCCACTCCAGACCTAGGCATCTAGGGTGAGGCACTGAACCTTCCCAAACCTCAGTTTACATCCCTGTCTAATGAGCCCTGCCCAGTGAGCTTCAGAAGGTGACGCTCAAGGGAAGCTGTGGAGTTGTGGGAGAGGCAGCTATTTTTAACTACCCAGCCAAGCACCTACCATGAAGGAATCCTGGGAATGAGACCTTACCCTTGGGGCCCAAGATGACACCTGTGAGGATACCAGCACCACTTGGGACTCAACAGATAGCAATGATCACCACCCTAGGCCTCCAGAAGAATGCGGGTGTCCTAGGAAAGGATTCCTGGGCTAGTTCCCACTCTGGGCCTGTCATACACCATTGACACTGACCACATTTATTAAGTGCCACTATGTACACCAGCCCACCAAATTGGCATAAACCTTTAGGCAGGTACTTTATGCCCATTTTACAAGGAAGGAAACTGATGCATGGGGAGGTGAAATCACTTGTCTGAAGTGCTGGTGGAGCTAGGATTAAAACCCAAGTGTTTCTGACTGCAAACCCTCTAAGGCAATTTTAGGGGATACATGCAGGCCACCGTAAGTGTCCCCTATACATGATAAGCAGGCAAATCACTTTGCAGTGCTTCGGAAACACTTTGATGATGTTGAGGAGACAGTTCCAGTTTGGTCTGCCCCTTTTTCACCTGACAGTGGCTAATTTCCCTTTCAACAAAGGTAGAGAAGACTACAGACCCTGAGCCGTGAGCTGGCTTCAGTATTTGGCCAGAAGTTAATGACTTTGGCACTCATTTTTATCTAAGCCAAATGACAACGATTTCCTCTTTACTGTGACACAGACATTCTTTTAAAAATAAATCCACGTAGACTGAGTGTGTTACTCAGTGGTTACAGTATGTGCTTAGAATGTGTGAGGCCCTGAATTGGGTCTCCAGCACCACCAAAATTTTAACAACGATTTTAAAAAACCCACATAAAAAAGTAAATAAAAAACAAATGAAGCACTAAATATGGTGTAATATACCTTAGATTGTAAAGAGAAATATAGTAACTTGACAGTAGAGAGACCTGGTAGACACTATTTCCGTCAAAGTGACCAAAGTTAATAGGGCCGCCAGTCATGGGACAGACAGCATGGACCTGTTGACACCATCTGTGCTACTCCCGCCACAAGTGTGCCATATGCAATTTATCCTGGGAATAAACACCAGGCAAACCACACAGGGAGACAGTCCACCAAATTCTAGACTTGGACTCTTTAAAAATGTAAGCAGCATGAAGATAAAGACTGATTGTGGATTGGATTGTGAAGATAAAGACTATCTCAGACTGAAGAAGGCACAGGGTGACCTGGATTGGATCCTAGACTCACCTCATCATCCATTTCATTGTTAAAAGCCACTATTGGGACAAACAATAAAATCTGAATATCCCCAGGCCACTGATACAGCTCAGTGGCACAAGCACCTGCCTGGCAAGTATGAGGTCTGAGCTCGATCCCCAGTAGCAAAAATAAATAAATAAATAAAATAAAATAAAATAAAATAAAATCTGAATAAACTTATAGATTAGGTTGGTCAAAGGACTGCAACAAATTAAATTTGATTTCGGCACTCGTACTGTAGTTACATAAAAATATCCTTCTCCTATGTAAGTATACTCTAAAATATTTAGAAGTAATGGAGTATAATGTTTGCAGCCCATTTTCACAGTTTCAAATTTATACATGTGCAGAAACAATCTCACTTTTGTGTATGTGAGAAAATGTAAACAGCTGTAATAGGTGGCTTTGGGCGTATGGAGTATGGGAATTCTTTATACTCTTAAAACTCTTCTGTAAGTACAACATTGTTCCAAAATGTTTTTTTTTTTTTTTTTTTTAGAAAATTTCATGGGCCGGAGATTTAGTTCAGTGGCTTAAGTGCCTGCCTGCCAAGCATGAGGTTGTGAGTTCGATCCCCGGTACCAAAAAAAAAAGAAAATTTCAGAAAAAAAGGAGCAATAGTGCATCTGAGGCAGGCCTGGCAGACACAGTTGGAGTTGGATGGGGTGGTGCATGCCTATAATCCCAGCATTTGAGAGGCTGAGACAGGAGGACTGCTATGAGTTCAGTGCCAGCCTGAACTATGTAACAACAACAAAAAAAGATTGCTGAGTGTGGTGGTGCATGCCTAAAATCCTGGCATCCATGAGGCTGAGGCAGGAGAACTGCCAGCTTGGACTACATAGTGAGTTCAAGGTCAGCCCTTGAATGAGATTAAAAAAAAAAAAAAAAAAAAAAAACAAAGAAAAGGAAAGAAAGAAAATTGAGTTACTATTTGAGGAGGGAACTTTGGAGGCTCTCATTACAGGGCCCCTGTGCCCCTGGCAGCAACAGTACTGAGGCAGAAGGCCTGCTTGGCTGTCTTGGACTCATTCCCTTGAGCCTTTACATCCCCTCTTCTGGGCTCCAGTTTCTTTACCTGTGAGACTGGAATGAAGGTGTCTATTCCTTTCATTGTTATGCTAGTTTCCCAAAAGCAGACTATGCTTTTAGAAGTTGCAGGGAGAAGAGAGAATATAAACCAGAAATACAAATGGTTGAGTTCAGCAAACAGACATGGAGGTTGTAGGACCTTCTGGTCTCAGCTGAAACCTCCAGTTAGTGTGAACTCACGACCAAGGCAGAGGGGCCCTTGGATCATAGTTATCCTGAGACATGCTGGAGTCCTCTTCTGCCCAAGGAGATGGCCAGCCCCGACATACCCATCTCGGTAAGCCTAACATCAAGAATGAGGATGGAGGGTGGGCTGGACCTGGGGGTATACCTGCTTCTCTATATCACCATCCAATCATCCACCTCTCACCTGAATGACAGCCTCAGCTTCTGCATGGGACTCAACACTTGACCT
This sequence comes from Dolichotis patagonum, assembly GCA_004027295.1. Classification (NCBI taxonomy): domain Eukaryota; kingdom Metazoa; phylum Chordata; class Mammalia; order Rodentia; family Caviidae; genus Dolichotis; species Dolichotis patagonum. The sequence continues at coordinate 56,998 of PVJX010007760.1, read as the reverse complement.
GAACCCTGCCCAAAATTCCTCAGACTGCGTGTGGGATTTCCCCTGATCCAAATTTGACTGTGTCCATGTCCCCATGGAAGGCGTGGGCTTCTAAGCCAGGACATAACAAGCCCAGCCTGGATGTTCTGCTGACCGCACAGGATGCAGACCAGCAAGGAAGGCAAAGGGCAGGAGGATTGAGAAGGAGCATCTGTGGCCTGGGGAGCTGGGAGAAAACAAAGGCTGTGAAACCCTGTAGTAAGATAAACCAAGGCATGAATTACCCTGAGCTCCAAATCCCTTTGCCCCAGGGTCTCCCAGTCTTCCAGCTTTCAACCCACAGACACTCTTCTAAAACAGCACCTCCAAGTGCCGAGAAAGGGCTTGTGGGCACTTGCCACCTTCATTAGGAATTGGGACCACTCAATACAGCTGAGCTGCCCAAGCACCCAAATGGCTGGGATGTGAGCAGCCCTTTCTCCTGGAAAGGAGAGGCCTCCTGATTCCCCACTGCCTACTCCTGGGCAATAATTAATACTCTAGGAAAACTGCAAAGCCAGCTCTCCAGAGCTCCAGATGTAGTGCCCTGCAGGGTCCCAGGCAGGAAGGCAGAGTTAGCAATCTGAGTAGACCACACCTGGATCTTCCCTGTGCCTCAGGCAGCCAGACCTTTTTTGCTAACTGTGCAATATAAATATTCATGCAGGAATGCAGGTGCAGGTTTATGTGCTGGCCGTGGCTGTGTTTGCACACTTCCTGCTATACCTGAGTGTTAACAGTAAGAGCAGTTAGTATCATTATGTACTATATACAGTAAAGTCTGTTTAACCCTCACAGCAAGGCAGATTTTCACTATCTCTGTGTTATAGAAGAGGAAACTGATGCAGGGGAAGGTTAAGCAGCACACTCAAGGTCATAGGTAGGCCTGGGTTTGAACCTAGCTAACATGAATCTAGTCTTGGCCCCTAACCTTGACCTACCCCAGCCCCCCTAGGGCCCACATCAGTTTCCTGGATCAACTTGTGCATCCACATGAGAATAAATGAGAAAGAACAAAGATCTGACCTCTGCTGTTCCTCTGCTTTTGGTAAAGGGCCCGGAAACATCGTCCTAAGATACTTCTCAGAGTTTTCCCATTGCTGGTCATTCATCCTGTACCCTAGGGTCTGGGCTTCTCCAGCTGAGGCCAAGACCTCCTACTCTGGATTAGGGGGCAGGGAGGACAGAAGGTTATGTCTGACTTCCACATCTCCAGGCCCAGTGTTTCCCACCTCCTGGGGTCAGGCCCTATAACTCCAAGAGTTTTACAAGGGTGTCCCAAGAGATATTTCCTTGTATTTCTGCTCAACAGCATTTGCTGTAAAATACATCAAAGCATTTTGGCTTTAGTTTTTAGCTGAGAATATGCCAATGTTTTCATTTGGAAGTGGAAGTGTTTCTGTTGATGTGGTAAGAAGATAAATCAAGACATTCTTCACCAAGTTACACTGTCTCAAAGTCAAGCAATTGGCTTGGGGACAGGGATTCATCTTGAGATACCGAAGCCTAGCACACAGAATGGCCTAAGAACAAGCAGGGTCAAGGTTTGCTGAATGACTAAACGAGAGCTTATGTGAAGAGCCTAGAACCACAAATGGTCAATAGTACAGAGTTTGAAAGGATACCAGATGTTCTACTTCTGACAGATGTTCTCAGTCTGTTCCTGTTTCCCTGCATTCAATGACCTGTTCCAAGTCTCTGTCCATAGGACGACTAAGAGTCTCCTAGTTATCCTCCCTGCTTCTATACGTCCCTTCAGCCCATTCTGCCACAGCTACCACAGATATCTTTGTAAAAGGCAAGCCAGATTGTGTCATCCCCTGCCTAAAACCTTCCAGCAGTTGCCTATTGCTCTTGGCATGGCATTCCAGGTCTCACCGGCTGACCCTAATTCTTCTGGGGCTGCTCTCCAGCTACACTGGCTTCCTTGGGTTGCTGGATGAGCCAACTCTCTTCCATCTCAATTTCTCAGCATTGCAGTCGCCTCTGCTTGATGTGCTTTTCTCTGGCACCAACCAATTTAGGGCTCAGTGCAAATATGTCAGCTCTTCACAGGGGTCTTCTCTGGTACCCCTAGTAAAGCAGCCTGTCCCTACTTTATATAGAGCATCTACCAGGTATCAGGGTGCTAAGGATGCAGCAGTGAACTGTAGGGGAAGCACAGTCCTTCTTGCACACCTTCAGAGTTTTTGCCAATCCTCATGGGCTTGTTGGAGATTTGCTAATCTTCCTCATCAGGTGTCAGGAGGACCAGGGCCCTCTAGTTCACTGGGTTCACTTCCCAGGCACAGTACTGAACAAATAAAAATAGATAGAAGACAGGCATGCAGGAATGCAGAGCAGCTGGGTCATGTCCCACCTAGCTCTTGACTGGTGGGATCTCACTGTCCTCATTTGAAGCTTTCTTCAAAGAAGTCTTGCTGCCCTTAGGAAGGCCTTTTGCCTCAAGCACTGCTGCAGCAAGTCATGCCCCACCCTGCATCAATCTCTGCAGCAGACTAAATGTTTGGGCCCCCCAATCTCTGAATTCTATGCCACAATCCTGATTCCAATATGATGGTATGAGGAAGTGGGGCCTTGAAAAGTGATTAATTCATTAAGGTGAAACCCTTGTGAATGGCATTAGTGTTCATCATACAAGCACTGTGAGAAATGTTTGTTATTTAAGCCATTCAGTCTATGGACGCTGTCACAGTGTCTAGAACTAAGACAAACCACTGACTACAGTCATGTTGGCAAAGACATGTAACATAGCAGAGGGGTAAATAGTATCTGTTTACCAAAGGAAGGCCCTGCCCACCACCTCAATAACTTTTTGCTGTTACTCAGGCTCCATGCCCTACAGAACTCCAGAACCATCCAGCCACAGGCTTACTCAAGGAGTCCCTGCCTGCCCCATGACCCCTCACTGGAGCTGATAGCTAACCAGCAGTCTGCCAGACACACATGTTCTCTCTTTTGTTTAGTCCAGTTGCCTCTCTTCCTCCTTGCTGGGTGACTTTGGCCACTCTTAGTCCTGCTGGGACTTTCATCTTCTTGTCTCTAACCTGAACACAGGCTGAACACACAGGTCCCTATCGAAGCCCACAGACAGGACTTTGCCATCTCAATGCAACAATCCTGCAGACAAAGGCAGCCATAGCACCACCCTTCACTTGCCTGTTCCATGAAGGCAGCCTGCAAAGCTGGCAGCCCTGGATACCCTGAAACCTGACTCCAAAACAGCAGCAAACCCAAGGCCAAAACCAAGTACAAGGTTCTTTGCTGAAGGTTTCTCCTTGTAAGGCCCTGGGCTGGGGCCCTGCATGCAGTCTAGGGTCCACAGTGCAAAGGTAATCAGTGTTTGGCTCCCCACTCTTTCTGACACCTCCCAGTCCTCTTACTTCCAGGATGAGTGAGAATCTTCAAATCACCAAGGTCATCATCAAGATAGGCTGAGACTGGTGGGAGGAGCTGGCAGCTATGCCTAATATGGATTTGGGTGCAAAGGCTTCTTCCACAGGCCATGGGGATAGGTTTCATGGCTACCCCAAATGTAGCATAGGCCCTGGGACCCCCTCCTTTTTCAACAGCTGTCCCCTTCACTAGGGAGGTTTTCCAACCGCAGCTGAGGCCTACTAGGGGTCTAGTCATTCCTGGCATCCAGTCAGATCCGGAGAAGCCTGAGGGAGGAATGTGCCTCTGGTCTGGGGACACATTCCTCTTCCCTGACCCAACCAACCCTCATCCCCAGGGCACTTACAGGCCTTGGAGGCCGGGGAGGGTCTTGTCCTGGGTTCCCATCTCCTTCCGGACAGCGCCCCCAACCAGGAGGGGGGCCATGATCTGGGCAGCTGGTCCAGGCCAAGGGTTATGGATCGTGGAAGGGAAGGGGACAGAGCAGTTAAAACCCTACTCCAAGTATCCATCGAAGACGTCAAGCTCTGAATCGGCATCATAGAGGCCAGAGCCGGGGTCGGAGAGCACGCCAAGATCCACAAGCGCCTGGTCCAAATCCTCGGGCAGAAAGACTAGGCCCACATTGAGGACGATGTACTCCATGAGGAAGGCGTAGTACAGAATCAGCACATTGACGAAGAACAGGCCCACGTAGAACATAGAGGGCAGCAGCGGAGGCTGCACGTAGGAAACCAGGGGGCCCAGAGAGTCCAGGTGGGCTGCGACCCGGGTGCCAGGCATGCAGGGGGCGGTAAGGGTGGCGGCGGCCCGGCGATCCCAGCGACCTCAGCCGCTGCGGCGCCCGGGCGGCCAGCGACAGGGCAGCTCAGCCATCCAGGGCCACCCCGGGGCTCGACCGAGGCGGCGCTGGTTCACCAGGTGGCCTCCAATGAAGTATGGCGGCCTCAGCACCCCGGACGTGTGCGTGTGGCCCTCTTGACCCTCGGGCGGCTAGGCGGGACCCTATGAGTCGCCAGCCGCTGCCCAACTCCTCGGGTGCGCTGCGCTTCCGCTCACGGGCCCTCGCGGCACCAGAGATTCTCCCACCGAGGCTCAGCGTCGAGGGTCAGTCCAGGCTGCTGTCTCTCGCACCCTCGTTGGCTGTCCCCGGAGGTCCCTCGGCGTCCCAGCAGGCCCAGCATCCATAGCTGCAGCCACCGCAACGATCCCCTGGTCTCGTTCCGAGCACCACCTCCCGAGCGGCCCAGCGCTCATTGGCCCGCAGCCTTTCGCCCACGTTCATTGGCCTGCTCAACACCCACTCCTATTGGTCCAGTAGTCAGGAGGGCGGGTACTCTTCCGCTCCGCCCTTCTGCGCGCTCACTTCAGATTTGCGTTACTGTTTGCTGGCTGGGCTTTGGTCTCAAGTTGGCTTTGCTCCGCGTGTTCAGAGAGTAAGGGAGCGAAAAGAAGCTGAATGCAATTCCATTTTGGAAGGATCGAAAGGCCACCAAAACCGGCCTTTCTCTGTACCTTGCTGGGCCATTTGGGTATCGCGCCATGTCTCTTAGGCACTATTTCCCAAGTTTAGGTGGTAGGGTGAGGAGGATTGGTAGGTAGTTCCACAGAAAATCTTAATCATTCCCAGAGCACTAGTATTTTGGTTTTTCCATGATGGAGTGAGAAGTATCAGTCAGTGCTCCCTTCATCTCCCCAGATTCTGCTGCTGGGAGGTTCATTCATGGAGAATGGGAAAAGCAGAATAGATATTATAGGATTTAGGAACACTTGGGTGAAGAAAGGTCATTCTTTGCTAGTAAGATTGCTCGTTTCTTTTTGCTTTGTAAGTAATATTTTAAAACAGTAATAATGCGTGTGGCTAGCAGTCAAATAAGTACATGGCAGCCTCTTATTCATGAATTTACCTGCTCGCAGGCAACCCTTATGCATCCTTTAGAGTCTTTCAAAGCAATTTGACTCTAGAGTGTCTTTCAAAGCAATTCGACAAATCTTTAAATCTAAGGCCCTGCTGAACTGGGTCTTGCCATACATTACTTAATTGCAGCCAGACAAGGGAGAGTAGTATGTTGTCCTTTTTTACAGATGTGGAAACAGCCCTGGAGAAATGGAGGGATTCTGAAAGCTATTGGGCCTGGGTATGTTTCTTTGGAGGCCAGAACTTACTCCTTTTCTTCTTTGACTTGGTCTCTATAAACTGCTGAGTAGTGAACCATTAACCCTGCACTGCTCTCCACTTTTCCTGTTCCTGAAGAGAAGACAAACCATTTACTCTGTCAGTATTTACGAACACATCCTATGTGCCCCAGGCCCATTTCTTTTCTGAGCACAGGTAATGGGAAGCCATAAGCATTACATAACTATGAGTAGAAATGAAAGAGTAAATGGATAGTGAATAGGGAAGTCTTGCCTCCCGCTTCCAATCTAGGGGGAAATTTAGATAATATGTAGAACGCTGGTTGTTTCCTTTTTTCTTCTTGATGTGGGAGTGTGAGAAATGGCATGGGGTTTGGGCAAGACCAGAGATATCCTCTGAAAACACCAGATGTTCACTTTTGATACATTGTTGCTTGAAGACCTTCCAACATATGTTTTTTTTTAAAGTGAAGTGGGAAAAGAAGAGGTTCTGAGGACAAAGCTATTACTGATTTTGTGCAGTTTTGACTTTTTAGGGAACAAAAATAAGGGTACCTAGACTTGAACACTGGTTCTGCTCCTTATCAACTGCCTGACTTTGGGCAAGTCAACCTTTTTGTGACTCAGTTTCCTGAATGATAAAATGAGAATAATAATAGTATCCACTTCATAGTGTTGTTGTATGAATTATTTTAATATACGTTATGCGCTTAAGACAGTGGCAAACGATATGCGCCATGAAAGCGCTAACACTACTTATCATGATGCTAATAATTATTAATATTGTATATCTAAAATATACCAATAAAATCTGATTGGAAAGAAAAGTATCGTAGTTACTTCTCTTTACTCATCTTCAGTGAGTCCTTCAGGACCCCGCCCACCGGGGTTGTGCGGCAGCCTCTCCTCCTCTCGCCCCGCCTCTTCGGGTATGCCGCGTGATGCATGCCAGGCCTTGTAGTCCATTCACTGAGTACGGTTGCGAAGAGCCTCCTAGGGGAACTACATTTCCCAGAGGTCTTCTTGACAACGGCCGTAAAGCGCGGCGGTCGAACGGCCGGTTCCGGCTGAATGTCAGTGCTGGGCTGTGGGCCGGGGAGGAAGGTGGTTGGCGATCTCAGTATCACCTCCACGGCTGCCTCTGCCTGTGCTGCCGCCGTGAGCGCTGGGCCACTCGGCCGGTGAAAGCATGAAACCGTGAGGCGAGCGACGGGCCGAGGCCGCCGACATGTTTGGCCGCTCGAGGAGCTGGGTGGGCGGGGGCCATGGCAAGTCCTCCCGTAACATCCACTCCTTGGACCACCTCAAGTGAGTGATCAGGGGTAAAGGGGGAGGCCGCGGGGTTGGGGGCGCTGAGCTCAGTTTGGGAGACGCTAGTTGTTGAGAGCGGAGAGGGCGGCCGGGAAAGACTGTGGTGGTTACCAGCGAGGGTTCTGGAGTCAGCACTGGGTTCGAACCCTGGCCCATCGCTCTTGGCTGTCTGTGTGACCTTGGACGAGTCGCTTAGCTTCTCAGAGTCTTAGTATTTTCACCTGTAAAATAAGGGAACACGGTTTACGTTTGCCGACAATAGCTTCATTCTCGCCAGGGCCGTCGGTGGCCACCAGGCTTCCCAGGGTGATACTACTTAGCATGTGCAGCTTAGGGGTCAAAGGCTTGGATCTTGGGATCTGGCATAAATCTGGGTTCAAATATACGTGTACGCATTTAGGCCTCAGTTTCCTCAGTTGAAAAATGAATGAATGGTGACAGCGTCTGCTTCCGTGGATTATTTTGACAGTTAGTTCGTATAAGGAATGAACAGAAAGCTCAAAACATGCACAAGTGCTGAATTATGGACAGTAATTAAAAGAAGAAAGTATTTCTTTGGGGAAATAAAGTGGAGATAGGTGGCAAATAGTTTTGGGGGAGCAGTCATATACAGAGATTAAAAGACCTGTGACCAAATCCTGACTCTTAATGGCTGTGTGACCTTCGGCAAATTACTTCATGTCTCTGAGTTTCCAGTCCCTATCAGCAAATGAAGATGGTGAACTTTGTACAAGGATTCAGTAATGCCTTGCATGGAAAGTGACTGACCCAGTACTAGTCCACAGTGCGTGGTCAGTTGTGGTAGCTGTGTTTATTAGCCCAGCAAGGCCTTCCCAGGCCACCCTATCTAAAGTACTCCCCCCCACCAGTTCCTTTCTGTCAGATCTTTTTCTTGCATACCCTGTTTACTTTTACTTGGTTTTCCATCTCTTATTTAACTGAATCTTCTAGGAGGGCAGCAACTACTTGGTTTGTTCACAGTTGTATTCTCAGTGTCAAGTACTGCACCCAGCACCAGCAGGAACTCAGTGGATACTTGCAGAATGAAAAACCTGAGTGAATAACTGGGGAAAAGTGTAGAGCATGCTGGTCTAGACCGAGGATTTAGGGGACAGACAGAATGAGTGATAGAAAATAGAGACTTTTGAGAAGGGCATACTTCAAGGAGGAACATGTGTTTGGGTGGGGATGGTTTTGGAGGTGGTAGGAGAGAAGACAGGAGAGGAAAGAGGCCCAGGACCAGGATGGGGGTTGGTAGGGAAGCCAGATTCTTACTTGGGAGGGCAGTTGGCCTGGAAGGGGAGTGGTTTAAGGTTTTCAGGAATTTATCAAGTGGGTGGGTGTGACTGAGAAGGGGAGGATAGTTAGCCAGAAGGGTTGGGCTTTTGGACTGGCACCAGGTACCAGGCTCTCACCTAACTCTGGCTGACTGTAGCCCCTTTTAATTAATTTAGTATTTATTTATTAGTCTGTGCCAGATATGTGGTGAAAACTTCCTGTGTTATTTCCTTAGTCTTCATAAGTCTATAAGTTACAAGAACTTTTGTAGTTCCATTTTATAGAAGGGAAAAATAAGATTCAGGTAGCTTAAGTCACTTGCCCCAAAGATAATAGTAGCCAGAGTATCAGAACCAGCACTTGACCCTAGAGCTTGCACTTGTTACACTTAATAAAACTTCCCACTAAGTCAGTCTTGGGAAACTTCAAACTTGTCTGTGCTTTATAACTGGTAGGGTATCTCTGCTGGCTGTCTAGCCAGCACACACAAATGTAAAGGGTCTCAGGTTTCTTTGAAGCATCCTAGGAATTGCCCATGTTCATAGTTTACATTGCTGGAAACTGGAGCTGCCTGCCCTGGATCAGGCGAATGTGCTTAATCCATATTATACCCTGGAGAACCTGGTTATTTGTGTATTGGTGTGACGCTCAGAATATTGTGAGATGGCTTGGAAGAAACTGCCATAATCAGCAAATGCCTGCCCCCATGCTCACACTGCACTTCATTTGGCTTTGATAGTAAATATCTTGGGTCTTGAGTATAGAACAGCTCATTTCCTGAGGGAGTCTGCAGACTAGTGGGGAGAAGCCAAATAAACAGTGACAGTACAGTATGGCAAGTGATGGGATTGCAGAAGGCCCAGCATTCTGTGAGATGCCTTCTTGGACACTTTCCAGAGGAGGCAAGTTTAGATTGGAGTCCCCAAGGATGAGTAGGAGTTACCACATAGGCTCAGCCCAGGTGTGTGTGTGTGTATGGTGGCTGTGGGGTTTGTGACATGTCGAGATGGGTGGTGTTAGTTGTAGGAAAAAAGCTGGAGGTAGCAAGGGCTGTGAGTTTTATCTAACAAAGAGTGATCAACTCTCGTGATTTGGCTATAACTGAGGGGTCCCTTGAATATGAGACTTTCATTGCTAAAAATAGGAAAGTCTTGAGCAAATTGATCACTTGATCATTGACAGTTCCTAATACACTCTTGCCCTAACCTAGGGCAGTATAGATGGAGAAGAAAGGTTAAGATACTTAAAAGCATTTAGAATAGTTTTTTTTTTTTTAAAGAGGGGTGTGTGTGTGTGTGTGTGTGTGTGTGTATTTTGTCACACACAGCAATCTGGAAACTTTTTTTTTTAAAAATACATTTTTACAGCACTCCCACTTAGAAAATTTTCCTGTTTTAGATGAAGTTTTACTTTTGCTGAATATTGAAAAACTGTGTACCTATGGTCTTTGTCTAACAAATTAAATTAATGATTTAGTTGAGGCAGATTGAAATAGTCAAGAGGTTATTTGCTATCCATCGTTGGTGGTTTATTGCCCAAACTAGTGTGCAACTGACAAATGCCTACCACCAAACAGAACCTCAACTGATGAAGTCATTTTTGCTATTGCAATATCATCTTTATGGGGGATTGAGTCCACAAAGTGATAGAATTTGGTTGTTCTGTGTTGCCTTAATTCTGGTCACATTTTGAGGGGAGAGGACCAAGAGTCTTGGTTGCAAGTGACAAACCCATCTCAATTGCTTTATGCCCCAAATGAAATTGATTGGCTTTTGCCTGCATTATCTGACCTAGCTGAACCTCGGCTGAGTCCAGGTGTATAGATGAAGCTGTCAGGAACCTGCCTCTTGCTGTCTCCTGGCTCTCCCTCCTCATGTTGGTACCATTTTCAGGAGGCTGCAGTCTCACATTATATGAGCTTAGCAATCCCTGGGAAAAAGGGAATCCTTTTTCTTACTATTGTTGCAGAAGTCCAGAATTAAGTTTTGCCAGACTGTCTGGTGATTCATGCCATCCCTGAGCTAGCTCCTGGGGCCTAGTGTGTATGGTGCTCTAAGTGGCCAAGCCTTTCTCACAAGCCCTTCCCTAGGACCAGGAGTGGAATCAGCTGTGCCATGCCAGTGGACAGAGAATGAAAGACGGGTGATTTCCCATAGGAGAACCAAAGAAGGTGGGGAACGTACACTCAGCAGTCAGACACTCAACCCTAGTATACTCAACTTTTAACCAAGGTGGTACCAAAAGCTTGGGGTACAGATTGATTTTCTTGAAATATCATATTCACTGTAGCACACCTAGTGGGCCCTAGGTACCACTGTGTCAAGTCTAAATTCTCGAGGGCCTCAGAACACTCAGACTGTGTTCTCATCCTTCTAGTTTGGGAGCATAGAGCATTAGGAGCATTAGTGGTAGTAAGATACTTATTTAAATAGAGACCTAGAACATCTAAAGGATAAGTAGTTGTTATCAGGCAGGAGAGGGTAGGGTGGGAGAGACTTTCAGGTAGAAGAAACAAAGTTTGAAGACACTTGGTGCCGGGAGAGCCATGCACACTGGCAGAACTCTGGTCATTTAGTAAAGAAGTACATAGGCAAAGGGAGGTGTAAAACTGTGATATACAGAGGCCAGATCCTCTTGGGACTTGTAAATCATGTTAAGGATCCTAGTATGTGTCACATTGATGGTCTTCCTCTCTCTCTCACTGACATATACCTCACATGTCCACTTGACTGCTCCTTTGTTCTTTCTACAAGTTTCTCTCTTTTCTTTCTGTCCATCTACAACTCTAGCGCTAGTCTTAAAATATCAGGTCTTCCATAAAAACTGCTCTGGTGACTTTAGCCAACAAGAATTTTGCCATCTTTGTAACTTCTCTTGTGTTTGTTCTCACAATCTCACTCAGTGAACATGTTGTTATATACTGTCTCTCACTCCAAGAACAGGCCAGCTTCAGTACTATAGGTTTTTACTTTGAGTTAGAGCCCTAGGATGCTCAGGCTTGTTGTTTTGCCATCCTAAATTGTCTTAGTTTATGTATGATATGTGTGTCTATTTAAACAAACACTGTTTGTCTCTCCCAGTGTGAGCATGCACTGCATAAAGGCAGGGACCTGCATGGCTTATGTGCTATCATAGAGACTGGCACGTAAATAACCAGCAAATACTTGCTACAGGATGAACACAGAGGCTGGCCAACCTTTTCGTAACAACTGCCTACTCCTGCCAGTTTGGTCACAGGACCTATGGCTTTCTCTAGGCTCAGTGCCCTGCCTACACCCTCCCCGTGTATCCCAGGCCCAGCCCCACTCGCTGACCTGGTTTGACATCTTCAGGGGGTGACTCACCAGAAGCACCACCTTTCCCTAATCCTCTAGTGTGATTTCACCCTGATGGAGCATCTCCTGATTCTGGTGGCCAGAGGACTGGATATTGAACAAACGGTGCTCTCAAGGCACAGAGGACTGCTCAGGGGGATGTCTGCAGGGTTTCTCCCCTGGTTCTGAGCAGGCCAAGTCAACACAGGATTTGTGTTCCCCACCTTTTGCTATGTTCAAGACACTATTATTTGGAGGTATGTGTGAATTGGAGGGTGAATTTCTAGTCCCTCAGGCCTCTTGTTACTCTGATTATTCTTTCTCATGCTCTAGTCTGCAGAACAGTTTTAAGATCTTCCAATAGGAGCACCTTAAGAGGCACGCTAAGGTATATGTTAGAAAATTTGTAGTTATCCTCAAAAACTACTATCAGTGAAGGGAACTCGGACCTGTATCTCTGCCTCTGAAATGGACATGATGATTGATTTCCTTGGGGTGTGAGGCTTCATTAATTGTCATGGTTTAACTTGTGAAATAAGTGACTCTCTTGAGAAGGCAGGATCTATTGGGGCAGGATTTGTTTATGCCTACTGTCCTTGGTGATGCACCTCTAGTGTGCAAGTTGCATGTTGGCAATACCCTGCAGTTTTTGGTCTCCAGGCATTGCAAACCCAAGCTTGTTCGTCAGTATAGAGTTCGATTATTTGCAAGGGTCTGATATTTTGCAAAGGATTCCACATCTGCAGAGCTTCTGTTGTCCCCAACAGACGCCGGCTCTTTTCCAAAGACATGGAGTATTGGTCAGTTGTAAGGACTTCCCTTACAACAGGAGATGTATTTTCATGCCTTTTTGATTTGTTGTTTGTTTGGTTTTCTTGTATATTAAACACTCATAACTTCATGTAAATACTTGGCCAGTAGAGCTGTTGTGTACTCCATTGTATTTTCTAAACTAGAATGACGTTAAGCTTGAGGTCTGGTATCCTGCTACCTGGTTGTAATTACTGGTTGTAATCTTGGGTTTACTTCTGCTGTATTGGAACCCTGGGCCAAGCCTCAACTCCCCAGAGATCAACCATAGGGTTCTTGTGGGTTTTCAGTGAGACAATGCAACTGAGGCATTCAGAACAGACCCTGGTAGTAGTGTACTTCAATTGTTCTGTTGCTGAAGGTTAAAATGTATACACAGAGCCTAAGAGAAAATGTTAATATGGTAAATCATTGTCATTATAAGAGGAAAGTCTTCATTTGCTGTAGTTAAATGTTCAAGACACATCATTCTGTCCTCTGAAATGTATCTGGGATAGGGACTCAGCTTTGTGCAAAGTCACTGCAACATAGTTGAGCATCCAAACAATTAGCAATCTTTACACATCCCCACCCCACCAAGAGTAGTCAAGAGTTGTTGGCCTGCTTTTTCTCTCAGTGACATACTGTGTAGTCATTACAGCTGTCAGTAGCAAAAAAGAGACAACTTTTTATTTTTCAAATGAGGAAAAAATGGGCATGGAAATGAATGTACGTGAACCTCAACTACATAAATTTTAGTAAAGAAAAAGGCCCTAAGATGTAGATTATAACTATAGCAGTAGTAACCTCTGGGCGGTAGCATCTCTGTCTTTCTGTTCCTCTCTCTGCCACCACATTACTGTTGTACTCAAAATTCCCAGCATGTTTAAAGTGAATGTTACATTTCTGATCAGAAAGTTATTAAACTGTTTACAGTGTGAGATATTTTGCTTAAACTCTCAAAGTGCTGGAATTAGATGCTGCATTCAAATATTAAATCTTAATCCATTTGGTTCCCCAGGCTCCATTATATTCAAGTAAATGTGTTGAAGGTGTCTTTATAGCACATTGCTTAAAACAGTGTAACAGGCTATTGTAGGAGCAAAAAGATGAGCAGAGTCCAGGTACATCTACCATACTTTAGAGCTTGAAATTTAGGTATTTCTATGTACCTGCAATAGACATATACAAAGCAGACATGTTAAACAATGCCATTTACACTTCCATCAAGAAATATCAACTACCTAGGATTCTAACAGAAAGCAAGCAAGACTTCTATCCAGCAAACATGGAAAGAAAGCCTATAAATATCATATTGTCACACTGTTATAAAGATGTCAGTTCTCTAAATTTAGCTATCGATTTGGGGCAGTCTCAAAGAAAATCTTAGCAGGTATTTTTGTGGAAATTTGGGTGATTTTTAAATATATATGGAAATATAAAGTGTCTAGATAGCCAATATAATGTCAAAAAAGCACAAAGAAAGAAATTGGAGCCCATACATTATCACATGGTAAGATTTGTTATAAAGTGCAGTAACCAGACAGCATGGTACAGGCACAATGGGAATATCTATAAAATTAGAGCAGCCACAAAGAGACTCCCACATATAGTCTGATGAAGGTAACACAATTACAGTAGAAAAATTAGAGCCTTTCAGTAAATGGTACGAGATCACTTAGATCTTCATATAGAAAAAAATTAATTGTGTTTGATACCTTATATGGTAACATACACAAAAATCAGTTCCATATGTGCTTTAAGTCAAAATGCGGAAGGTAAAGCAATAACTTTGTTAGAAGAAAATAGCATTTCTTCAGGAGTTGGGGTAGATAAGGATTTCTGAAGCATGATATAAAAAGCTTTACCCAAGGGAAATATTGATAAATTGAACTACATTAAGATGAAGAATCTGTGTTCATCAGAAAATCATTATAAAGAGAGAAAAGGTAAGCCATAGTCAGGAAATATTTATTTATTTATTTATTTATTTATTTATTTATTGGTACTGGGGATCGAACTCATGATCTTGTGCTTGCCAGGCAGGAGCTTATGCAGCTGAGCTAAATCCCTGGCCACAGGAAATGCTTTTCGTGTGTTTATCAAGTAAAGAACTTATGTTCAGAATATGTGAACTGGGAGCTTTGGCTCAGTGGTGGAACACTTACCTAGTATAGGCAAAGTTTCATCCTTAGCACTGCAAAAAAGTAAAAACAAAAAAGAAAAAGAAAGAGTATATGAAGAGTTCCATCACACAAATAAGAAAAGCCACTTAGGCTAATAAAAAGCAAAAAGCCTTATACTGGCACTTTCCAAAAGAAGCCATTCAAATAGTCCATAAACCTAAGAAAAGGCACTGAGTTGCATTTGTCTTCCTGCAGTAAAATCACGTTGCGATACCACTATATATCTAGTAGAATGGCTGCACTGAAAAAAGACAAGGAACATCAAGTGCTGGAGAAACTGGAAAGTAGAACTCTCAGACCATGCCTTCCAGCTATGGGGTTGGGTGAGCCACTGACGGCCCTCAAGCTGCAGGTCATTAAGCTGCAAGGTGCTACAGTCTGAGGGTCATGTGATGCTCTTTATCTCTGCCAGGCTCAGGGAGCTGTTAGAACCTTCATGACTGGGGTTGGGGGTTTAGCTCAGCAGCATAAGCGCCTGCCTGGCAAGTGTGAGGTCATGAGTTTGATCCCCGGTACTGATTAAAAAAAAAAAAAGAACCTTCAGGACCTACTGCCCTTTCCTTTCTCTCTGTGTAAAGACTTCTTGGTAATGATTAGGATTTTTTCCAGAGATTATTTAATGAAAGTAGCAACAGCAGTGACTAGTAACTTCCAGATTTATTGTTTGTCCACTTATTTGTTGTTCATAACAACACCATAACAGATAGGAGTCAAAGTATTTAGATGCTATTGCTCCCATTTTACGGTTGTGGTAATTGAGGTGCACAGAGGTAAAGTAGCTTGCTCAAGATCACCCACTTAATAAGTGATGGAAATGTACTCAACTTGAAGCATGACAGTACCAGTGTCTGTAATTAACTTGGGCACTCTGTCATTACTCCAGCAATGATCTGGGCTTCCTGCTCTGGTTTCTTTCAACCTTCCCATCACAATGTTTCCCTTGAGGGTCTCTTTTCCCAACTCTTTGTCCCAGCCTGTTTTCCTCTCTCTAAGACCCTGGAATATTATTTGCATAAGTACTACAGATGTTAATAATGTCATAATAATCAGAATTTAATAATAATAATAAATTAATAATAATATTATAATAATAATAGTTAATCCTGCTTCTGTGCAGTGCTCACTGCATGCCAGGTACCAGTGGCTCTTTCTATGCATTATCATATGGAATCATGGGACAACCCAGTGAAGAGGCTTTGACTGTTACCCTGTTTTATGGAGTCTAAGCTGCAGGGAGGTGAGGTGAAGGGTCTTGTCTAGGGCCACCGTTAGGAACTGGCAGGGTTAGGGATCCAGTCCATGTCTGTTGGATTCCAAATGCTAAATTTCACCATAACTCTGTGCTGGTTTTTAAAATTTATTTTAATTTATTTTTAAGTTTTTTGCTGTATCTGCATGTGGACATGCAGATATGCAGATTATATGCTATGATCCACCTTACATTTGTGAAAACTGTGCCCTACCCCATTCATCATTTATTGAGTACCTAATGTCTACCACATATTTTGGGGTCACCAAGATCAGTAATAACCTTGAGCAACTCCTATTGAGTAAAGGAGACAAATCATTGTGAATCAAGGTGATCTGTGTGGTAGCAAATACACATAGGTACCAAGGTACCGGTGATGAGGGGACAGACAAATCCATGGGGATGCAGAGTGAGGTGAGGAGGCCTTCTTTAAGGAAGGCTTCATCAGTGATGCATGAGCTGAACTTTGAAGTATGAGTAAGAGTTTACTGGTTGTTGAAGGACCCAGGGCATTTGAGGTAAAAAGCCCAGTCAATTGCAGTCAGACCTAACCCTAAAGATTTTAAACTTGTTGGTGGTACCTTCAGAGCAGATGCAGTCACCAGGTCACTGCCTCCCTTTAAGCCAGGAGTGTGACGCATAATGCTGATGGAAATATACCATCCTCCACACAGAAGAAAATTCCAGAATGGGGAGAATCTGCTGCCCCTCTCCTCCACTCTCAGCTATGTCTTGTTACAGGCAAGGTGTCAGGCATCCTGTGAACTGCATGGAGAGTGTCACTGATAGCTACCAGGGGGTGGTAAAGTGGCTGTCAAACATTAGTGGGGGCTGGCAATGTAGCTGAGTGGTAAAGTACATGCTTAATATGCATGAGGCCTTGGGTTTGATTCCCTGAACCGTGAAAACAAACAAAACAACTTCAGTGGACTAAACCCTGCACCTCAGAGCCTGATTCAGTGGGACTGGGGGAGGGAACAATTTAAACAGATGTGTCTGGTGCGGGAGGCCTATGAATCACATTTTGCAAATCTGCTGTTTGAGCCTCTTGCAGTACAGGCGCTGCGGCAAGATAGAGACATACAGATTTATGAGTAGGTTCCTCCTAGAGTGGTTCAAGGGCTGTGAGGTTATATTATCTCAGAGGACAACTGGCCTTGTGCCTGCACACATGATACTGCTGGTAGGTTTGGGCATAAATAATTAAACAGTTTATGTTTTTGAAGAGCTACACTACTTGTTGTATGTTATAAATTACATGCAATTTCTAAATCAAATTAAATGCCTATTATACTATGTCTTTAATATATAACAAGCAACACAATATTAATAAATTCCCGCTCCCTGAAAGCAACAGTAGGATCTTATTTATTCCATCTGCAAGGTACTTCATATCTTACCAGTTTTAGAGACTGTAGAAGAGACGATCCTATTGAGTTTCTCCTTCTCTTGCCCTCATCAGCCCTCAGCCCCAGCGTGGAGGTAGCCATAAAAGAAATTAGGAGTGGCTTTACCTGAGTCGTTTTCTCATCTGTCTGCTTTCCTTCCTGAGCCTGAGGCTCCTTTGACAGGTGCATTTACCTGGATCTGTGGGCACTAGAGATGTTGTCTTAAAAGGCATGCAAGGCAGCAGTACCCGGTCATTGGGCCGGGCTGCTGATCTCTGTGCCATTCACGCCTTGGTGGCTCTTTTGATTTCCCTATCAGTAGAAAGGCTTCAAGGCCTGGACAATATCTTCCTGTCTACCCCAGAAGCTGGCTTCCAGGCCTGTTTGGATGGTTGAGGTACAGAGTCATAGCCTCTCAAGCCCATTAACTGCGAGTTGAACTGCTGTGCTCAGCAAATAAGATCACTGCCCTTGGACTGCTAACTTCCCACTTCATTTAAGCCTTATGCTCTGGTTAGTGTGCTGTACTTTAGGGATTATGGCTTTCCGAAGGTAATCTGTATTACACGTTATTTTTGTCTTACCCATTGGCTTTGGGATCTACCTTCCCTAAGCTTGTCTCCATCTCTCTGAATCTCAGCATCAGTATACCTACAGGTCCTTTGTTAGACATTTGGCCTAACCCGTGTGCCTCCACTGGCATCAGAAGCGCTGGAGGGGAGCTTATGAAATATATGAAGCCTCTTTCCCGTAAGGTCTACTGAGTTCTGCTCTCTAAATGTGCTCCAGGAGGTCCTCTTTATTAGGCTGTCCAGGCGATTCTTTAGCACACTGAAATTTGAGAATGGCTGTCTCCAAGGGTTTGTTGATGCTTTTGCCTCAGGTTGAGTTGATTTATCTTTAGTATTTAATGCATCAAGTATCGACTGCCATTTTTCTTGGGTGGTGAGTCAAGTCTAATATGAGTGGGAAATTGTGCTAACAATTCTGAAAAATTGAAGCAATTCTGACGAATTCTGAAGAATCTGAAGAAGCACTGCTTTGTTCCCCCCCAAATGTTGTTAATGTTCATTGTATCTGGACATCGATTTCATGTCAGTTGGTAACCTTTTATTTTCTTTCCTTTTTCTCAGGTATTTGTATCACGTCTTGACCAAAAACACCACAGTCACAGAGCAGAATCGGAACCTGCTGGTAGAGACCATTCGTTCCATCACTGAGATCCTGATTTGGGGAGATCAAAATGATAGTTCTGTATTCGAGTAAGGGTTTCCAGTGCTTTTCATTTTTTGATTCTTCTTCTTCCTTTGGATGTTTTTCCAAGTGTATACCATGAGTCATTCCTGCTGATGTCAGGACTTAGCACAAATTTGGTCTTGCCCAAATATCTATCTATATAAAATGTCCTTGAAACACTAGAAATGAAATCCAAAAATGAGGAGGTTTTGGAAATGAGTGACTCCAGACACCCTGAAAATGTCATGGATAATTTTCTAAGCAGTGGCTTCAAAGGAAGGAGTAAATATCCTGAGTAGTTTAGATTCTAAGTGAACTGGAAGGACCTTGCCCTGAGGAAGTCACTGAGGGCCAGGCACAGTGCTGAGTTTGGTACAGGGAGTCTCCCACCCATCCATGTGGAAGCCCTGTAGTACCCCCATTTTTGCTCACAGCTGGTAGGTGGTAAAAGAATAAGTAGCTCATACCCAGAGCCCATAACGAGATTTCTCCTTTCCACCTCACCCTTGTATTTCCTAGATGAGCAGTCTTAGGCTAGGCCCATTGTCTCCCTGAGCCTCAGTTTCCTCATCTTTACAGGAGAGAAAAAGTTCTGCTCAATGTTAGACCCAGAGCAGGCACTCTTAAATGATAGTAAATGATAAAAATCACTTAAACTGCAAAGTATATAAACTATGAATTACCTCCCTAACAAACCAGCTTCCAAGGGGAAATGGGATGGGATTATAACAGTGGTGGCGAACCTGTGGCACATGTGTTGTTGTGTTTTTCTTTTTTCTTTTTCTTTTTTTTTTTTTTTTTTTGGTACCGGGGGTGTTTTTCTTTTAGGACAAAGGACGTTAATGTATGAGTTGTTTTTTCTGCACTAAACCCTCAGTACTCCGGTGTGATTGCAGTATTGGCATTTTGTGAAAGCTAAGTGGGTTTTGGGTCCGTTTGGCACTTGGTCTGTAAAAGTTTTGCCATCATTGTTTATAAAAACCACTAAACATGGATTCTCTGTGTGTGTGTCTTTCTCTATTATAAATATTGAGACCACTTATAAAACACGTTAAAAAAATAAGGTGTTCCAATTTTATCCTGGCTTACTAGTTGTCGTGCAGTGATTTTCAGCGTAGCTCTGTACTTTCATCAATAAGGTTATGTAATAAAGCTTCCTATAGAAAACACAAACTCCTTACAATGCAAACCTGCTAAAAGATTTGCCTTGTTAAAAATAGGAAGTGTTCCCTTTCTAGAATGAACCTTCTTAGTCCATCTTTCAGTTTAGAAAAGCTCTTGAGCTCTTAGAGTCTCACTGATGCTCCAAATTACTGCCCAGCACAGTCCTCGAGAAAGAAAAAAAATTTTTTTGAGACAGAGTCTCACTCACACCAGAGAATCAGCATGAGTAGAGGCCAGTCTGACCTACATAGTGGGTTCAAGACCAGTTTGAACTATACAGCAAGATCTTGTCTCAAAAAAAGAAACAAAAAATTTTTTGTAGCTTTTAATTCATTTTCAAATTTTAGGATAATTTTTATTTATAAAAAAGTTGTAAAGATATTATAGAGAGTTCCTGTATACCATCCCTGATCAGATTTCCCCCATTATTAATATATCATTAGGGAGCATTTCTCACAACTAAGAAACTTACATTAACATGTTAGTATTAACAAAATTTCAGACTTGGTTTGACTTTTGCCAGTTTTTGCATTAATATTTTCTTGATGCTCCAGGATGCCGTCCAGGCTTCTAAGTGGCACTTAGTTGATATGGCTTCCTCTGATCTGTGAGGTTTCTTAGTCTTTCCTTGTTTTTTATGATCTTGATGGTCTTGAAGAGTTCTGCCCAGGTCTTTCATAGACTATTTTCCCATCTGAGTTTGTCTGATATTTTTCCTCATGATTCGACTGAGGTTTGTGGGAAGGAGAGGTGAAGCGCCCTTCTCACCCAGAGCACAGGATGCCCATGATGCGTGCAGAACACCCCAATCATGTGACTGCCATTGCCCGGCTCAGATGGTGTCTGCCATGTTCCCGAGAAGTTACTATTTCCCTTTTTCCTGTGCTTTCTTTAGAAGAACCACTAAGTCTAGTCCACCTTTCAAGATGAGAGAGTGGGAAGCTTTACCTTCTAGAGGTATATATTGTTAAAATGCTTCCATACGGGAGATTTGTCTTTATTGTTTCACTTGATTGTTTATATCAATATAGACTCATGAATATTTGCATTATACATTGAGTTATAATCCAATACTTGTTCATTTTTATAGTTTTTATTATACTTTGGGTTATAATCCAATACTTCATTACTCACATTGGCCTAACTCCTGCTGTGGAGCCTCTTTCAGATTAGTTCCTGTGTCCCTTGGAAACATTCTCAAACTTTCATTTCTTTGAGCATTCTTTTACTCCTAGTACTATAAGATATTTCAGGCCCATTTTATATTTTTCCCATCCTATTCTCAGAATCGCCTGTTTTTCTAAGGAAAGCCTTGGGAAATTTCCAAAACCTCAAGCCGAAGGTTTTAGACCTTCTGAGTCAACGAGGCGAGATCTAGGTATACACATTTTGACAAATCCTCAAGTTGGTCACTGCAGCAGTGAGAGTGCTGGTGATACCTGAGAGTCACTGATTTACACTACATAAAGTAAAGGTAGACAAAATAGGTCAAACGATAGAAATACTCTGGAGGTCAACGTGAATGGCATTTACAGCAAACCAGCTTCCAGAGTCAGTGTTGGAAAATACTTAGTTTTTTGTGGTCATATTTATCCATTCATTTGCCCTTTCATGGGTACAAACAAATTACATAGCACTGATCAAATGCCAGACCCCTGGTGCCACTACTATGGAGCTATGGTCAAGGGCAGAGAGACATACCGAAAACTTAAGCAGGAGACATGTGACTTCAGGGATTTCTGGTGACTATTTCAGATGACTTAGCTTGAATTCACAGGACACAACTAGAAGCATTATTTTCTTACTTTAAAGAAAGGCATCATGGGGTTCTAATCCCCCCAAAAGCCAGTGTACCAGGCAGAATTCAGAGAAGTGTCCTGGCCAGACTGAGACAGTCAGAAATAGACACAGAGACAGGTGAGAGTCCCTCCAATATGTTAGTAGGTTTGGTGTTCTTTTTAGTTCTTTTCCCATGTGGAACCTTGACAACTTGGAAATCAAAGCTCTTTTATTATTCAGCATTATTTTCTGCAGGGAATTCCTATTGTGTTTTCTTAACACTCAAAGATAAAGAAAGTAAAGGAAAGAGACTTAGTAAGGAAAACAGAGGATATGGAGTATGATAGGAAATGTGGCTTGTTAGGCTTACAAGCATAGATTACAGTGTGATCACTTAGTAGGTAAAGATCATTCCCATTCTGTCAGCAATCTCATTCACTGTTTCCTGGAATCAGCACTGTTCCTACATTCTGGGAAGCGACCTTGATGGAAGACATCATCATGGGAACCAGATATGTGGGAACCAGGGCCATGTGGGTGGCGTGTTCTGGTGTCCTTGCTGATGCTCTTGCAGAGACAGGGCTAGCAGTTGTGAATGTAACCAGAGGATGATTTTAGTGTCTTGTGTCAGAGTAAATCACTGACTCTGTCCCATTCTCTCCCCAGCTTCTTCCTGGAGAAGAACATGTTTGTCTTCTTCTTGAACATCCTGCGGCAGAAATCAGGCCGTTATGTGTGTGTTCAACTGCTGCAGACCTTGAACATCCTCTTTGAGAATATCAGTCACGAGACCTCACTTTGTAAGGACATTCCTTGACATTTGCCTGTGGACACTGGGGCATCAGTGGGTTGTAGTTTGGCGGGTTTTTGTGTGTCTCTGCTTACCTCATATGTTAGTCTGCTTGGGCTGCCCTAACAGCACTGTAGACTGAGTGGATTAAACAATAGATGTTTATTTTTTCATAGTTCTGGAGTAAAAGTACAAGTTGAAGCTGTCATCAGCTTTGGTTGGACTCTTCCTGGCTTGCCAACAGCTTAAGTCTGTTTTTTGTTGCTGTAACAAAATACCCAAGACTGAGTATTTTGTAAATGAAAAAGGTGTATTTTGGCACATGATTCTGGAGGCTGAAAAATCCAAGACTGGTAGATGAGACCTTGTACTTTTTCGATTCATGGCAGAAAGCACAAGGGCAAGAGGGCTTGTGTGAGAGAGGCAGAACACTAACTTTAAAATAATCTGTTCTTGGGGTAATTAATCCAGTTCCAGGAGAGTAAAACTTTTGCAGGAAAGGCATTAGTTACTCTGTTCATGAGGGCCCTACCTCTATGATATAAACACCTCCTATCCCACCAGGCCCCGCCTTCCAACTACGTGATTCTAACTCATGACTCTTTGGGGTACGCACTCAGACCACACCAGTCTCCTTTTCCTTATGTGTGACCTTTCCTCTGTGTATGTGTGACAAAGCAGGTGTTACAGTGAGACTGATGAAGAGAAGGAGCAAAGGAGGGAAACTGTCCTGGTGTTTTTTGCTCTTACAGAGACACTAGTTCCATCAGACCTTTGTAGGTCCTGACCTTTAATGACCTCATTTAGCCTTAATTGACACCTAAAAGCCCTATTTCCAAATGTGATCACATTGAGAATTGGGGTCTCAATATATGAATTTGTTGGGGGTGCATTTCAGTCTATAGCACTTATTGCTGTGTGGTGGGACACTGTGAAGGGCTGCGAGGGTTCCCCTCTTCTGAACAATCCTGGGGGTATTTGCATTCTTTCTTTACAACTTGCTATTAACAAGTTGGTTGCTGAGTAACCAGCCTGTGGATTAAGCATTAGAGGAGACAAGGTGAGGAAGAACCAGCCAAAGAGCCTTCAGGGGCATGGGCTGTGACCCCTAACCCTCCTGCTTCCCCTCTGCTGCCCAGCTAGTTGTCATGGGACTCTGCGCACATCATCTGCCCTCGCCAAACCATTTCTTCATCTCTAACAAGCGTCCCTGTGACGCAGGGGTTGTTGGTGTCTTCATTTTAACACCAGGAGAGTTTGAATCATGGGCCCAAAAAGCCAGAGTGAGAAGGAGTTTCATCCTAGGTGAATTAGCTCAGGGGTCCTTAAGTGGGGCGTTGGTGTCTATCAAGGGGCATTGACAGTGTCTGGAGATATTTTGGCAGTCACAGTCCGGTTGCAGAGGGACTGCTACTGGCATCTCGTGGGTAGAGGCCAAGGTTGTGCAGACATCCTGTAATGCACAGGATAACCGCGCAGTGAGAAATACCCAGCCCAGACTGTCCACAGTGCTGAGGTGGAGCAACCCTGGTTTAGTTCCTAATCCTCCATGTTTGATTGCTAGCTTTATTATTCCAAGGTAGAAGCACAGCCCAGGTCCTGGCTGCAAGAAGTAGGAAGGAGAAAACAAGTGATTGACAGTCTGTACCACAGGTGTCATTCAGTCTCTGAGACAATTTTGAGAAAAGTGCTGTGGGCCAAAGGAGGTGAACCTGGTAGCTTTTCTCCTGGGATCAAGAGAGGGGCAGTATGGCAGTTCTCAGAATCAACCACTAGGTGGTGCTCCTGCCTTAGAGATGATTCTCACATTTGTGGCAACTACAAGGCAACAGATGTGAGTTGATTTATGTCTCCCTGTGTGATTTCCCTTACCAGTTTCTGTTTTTCTGGATATGAAACAAGTGCAGTTTATGCACTCCGATAGGGGAAGATACAGCACAGTGATAGAGGTCTGAGACTCTTCCTGAACCAGGTCAGGGCTGATTAGCTCCTCGCTCCCAGCTTGTGTTTGAGTTAACTCTCCAGCTGCAGGTTGTACATCTGGCCAGGGGAGATGACAGCAGCTGGTGGAGATGGTGGGTTAAGGAGCAAGCGTGAGCTTAGCCTAGGCACCAGGGGCCGAGAAGTGGCTGTAATACTGGTTGTTTTATTAGTGAAACAGTCCCTCTAGTCTTGTCTCTAGTAATGACTTCCAAGCCCAGTGAGGGACAGGAGTATAGGATTAAAGATGGGCCTTTATAAATTCTGGTTTTTGATTGTTAAGGTATACAATGTGATAATTTGAATTATGTGTATATTGAACTAATAACCACAATCAAGCTAATTAACATATTACCTCATATGGTTGCCTTTTGGTGTGTGGTAAGAACACCCTTTTAGCAAATTTCAAGTATGTAGTACAGTATCATTAACTATTGTCACCATGCTATCTTTCCCTTACATCTCAAGAATTTAGCCATCTCGCAAGACTTTATATGCTTTAACCAACATTTCCCCATTTCCCCTGTGCGTCAACCCTGCTAACCACCTTTCTGCTCTCTGCTTCTATGAGTTTGACTATTTTAGATTCCACACATAACTGCAGTCATGCAGTATGCATGGCTTTTCTTACAGTGGGACCAAAAAGGGCACCTTGCCTCTTGCTTTATGGATGGCTCACCAGAATGCTTTTATAAGCCCTGCAAAAACAGCAGAAATCCCTGCCTGTTTGTAAAACTTTCATTTGCAAGGGATGAAGAGAGGTGACCATTAGTTTTATTTTCTAATCATAGACATTGTCTTCATTGTAACAAAATAAAACAGTGAACATTATAAAAGTAGAGAAAATTAAGTTTCTGTAGCATCTCACTGTAACAGTTCAGTTTACACAAGCCATTTTGCTTCACACCCTCCCATCTCACCAGTATGTCTCGGATCGTCTCATTTTAAAGTGCCCCCCCATCTTGGTTTAAGAACAGTATCTTGCTGTGGTATAATCTATTTAACCTACAGTGGGCATTTAGGTGGTTTCCAGTTTTTGCTATTACCAGCCACCATTTCATACGTGCATCTGTTGCCCATTGGATTTGGTGACCTATGTGACAGAGGCCTGAGAGACTGCAATTACTTACAGACTTCTGGGCTTGTTATAAGAGGATACCACAGAAAGTCCACCGCAGAGTGAGAGGACAGTAGAAAAATTGCAGCCAGCTAATACTCTTCCATTGCCCCACAGTGGCCATCTTAACACCATGGGGTCATCTCTTGGAGGCCCTGGAAAAGCCCCTGTGGAAAGGGGACAAAGCCTGGGGCTGTTCCACATCTAGAATGCAGCCCGGAGACCCTCAGTTGTGTGTCTGCAGCTGCCAGGTTAGGCATCTGTGCTGCTAGCGATCCAGAAGCCACTAACCAGTCACCACAAGGCTCATAAAATGTCCACATATTCCCTTCTGCCAGCTCATTCTTTTCCCTGTTGTTTCTAACCACAGCAGTATGACACAACAAAAAAAAAGTCACTCTAGGTATATCAGAATCACCTTGGGTTGCATGTGACATTTTAGAGTCTAGGTGGATAAATCTGTGGACTGGTCAAAGAATGGGATACTATATAGGAAAGAAAGGGAGGCAGGAAATGAACTAAACTATGACCACACCATACACAGTGATGTGTGTAACTGTCAGGTGTGGCAGTGAACAAAAAGGGCCAGGCCTGGGCAGAGTGCACGCTGGCTGACTCCAGTTATAACAGAAGGTTCGGGAAGAGGCCCAACCTGTGTATGGAGGTAAGAGTCAGAATGGGGCCTGCCTTTGGGGAGGACATACTAGTGAGGAGGTTTGCGAGGGAGCCTCTGGCATGGTGGGGAGGTCATAGGTCTTACCTTGGTGGTGCTTACCTGGTATGCAGGTAAAATTTGTCAGCTAGACACCTAAATCTTGTGATGTGTAAATACATCCACAGACTTAAGGTATGTACATCTGTGTATTAAGCTGTATCCTTGGCATTGGTGACATATGTACCTCATTTGTAGAAACATTAAGTTTCCTAGGCCCCCACCCCAGACCCTGACTTCTTTGGAGCAGACCCTGAGAGCTGCCTCGGGAATGGTTATGACCAGGAGACTTTGGAAGCTTCTTTTGAGACCACAGTCTTTGCATGAATTGCCTGCAGAGCCTGCTCAGAAATGTGCAGTGCCCTTCCCAGAGAACTGGCTTCTGAGCAGGACAGGCCTAGGACAGGGCAGAGGCAGGATCTGGACAGAGGCACTGTGGATCTGAGTTCTCCTTTTGACTCAGCGTCGCACAAACATGAGCTTGCACAGGAAGCGTCATGGACTTCTTCCACCCATCATGTTGGTTCCACTCCAGGGCCTCTGGCCTGCTGGTCAGGCTGGCCACAGCCCCTGTGTCTGGTCAGCTCCAGGGAATGCTTTGAGGAGCCAGGCTCTGAACCACACCTCTCTCCTGCCTCACCTGTAGGTGTTCTGCCCTCAACCATCTGTGGGGAGGCAGGGGAGTCAGTGCTCACTTCTAGCAGCCCAAAGGCCAGACAGTGGGGACAGCAACACCTGCTTTGCAGTGGCTAGTGAGGACACAGCAGTGTGTCCAACAAGGGCCCAGCACTAAGATTTCAGACCTTAAGCCACAAGCCGCAACTGTTTCTGCTGGTTGGAGCGGCTTTTAAAACTAGTTGATGTTACAAGATCAAGAGCTTTGGCCTTACAATCTGTTCTTTCCAGCTTCACTTCCTTCTAGCATGTTTGGAGGCTCCAAGCATGGTAGACTTGCACTTCTACAGGGATCGGGAGCCCAGAGATAAGGTGAGGAAGGTGGGCTGATCTCCATTTAGCTCTAGTGCTCACGGTACCAGTCTTCACTGTGAACCCCTATTAGTGCAAGGCAAACCCTGGCTCTGTCTTCAGACTGGAATTCAAATCCCTCCTGTATGACTTGGTGACTGTGTCCTCAGGCCAGTAATTAACCTCTCTAAACCTTTTTTTGTCATCTGCAACATGGAAAGAATGAACTGTGCTCTGGGAATCATTTAGCCTGGTGTTTGGCATTTAGTGGGGATTCAGCATAACAAGACCTTTATGAAATCACGTTGCTGTGTAAGAAGAAAAAAAGAGGGGCTGGGGATTTAGCACAGTGAAGCACCTGCCAGACAAGCATGAGGTCGTGAGTTCAATCCCTGGTTCCAGGAAAAAAAAAAAAGACATGTTTAATCCTCTGTGGCATTCAGGGACAATGATGTGACTTTGGATGGCAGAAAGGGACAACTTTTTATAGAACACAGGACCTTTTACCTCCATTTATAGGTGGTTTGTGAAAATGCTCACGCACCACCTAATCTTCCCCACCCTGCTCTGTGTTGATCTCTGCCAGCAATGAAAAAAAGTCCAAGTGTTGGTTCCTTTTGGTGTAGACAGGGTGGGCGGGAAGGCTTTCCCTTGCTATTTCCTTTACATGTTCCAGTGACCATGTATAGTAGCTGATTTCTTCTAGGTTAAAAGTTAGGTTAAATTTTTAAAACCAGCAACCCAGAAGCTCAGCAAGTCCAGGTACATTTTCGTGGTCATCTGCTTGTTACCCAACATCTCTTGCTTATCTTTTCTCTATTGTGAGTTAACTTGTTTTTTTTTTTCTTCCCTCTAGATTATTTGCTGTCTAACAACTATGTAAATTCTATCATTGTCCATAAATTTGACTTTTCTGATGAGGAGATTATGGCATATTACATATCATTCCTGAAAACTCTTTCGTTAAAGCTCAACAACCACACTGTCCATTTCTTTTACAATGAGGTAAGTCAGTGACCACCAGAGGAGTACATTTGGATGTAGAGCTAACCCTGTCACAGCAGCACCGTGGAGCTATGTAGTATAGTACCCTCAGGTGCTTTCCCAGCAGCAGTGTTTGACTTGGGCACGATTTAAAAAGTTGACTCAAAAAATTAGTGTTTCATTTTTAAAATAAAATACAGTTTGTGCTGAGAGTATTGTGCCTAGCAGAAAGAAGTGTCTGCTTGTCTTGGGATAGTGATGCCCTGTAGGAAAAACAGGAATGGCCGTCAGGTCTGCTTGGCCACTTCCTGGCAGTGTGATCTCAGGGAACTTCCAGTCCCTCTTTGAGCCTCAATTTCCTCATCTGAGAAATCAGAGTGAAAATATATACTGTTTTCAGAGGTTAAACTAATTGATACCTTCAAAGCACATAGTATATATAATGGCTCTGTAAAACTATAGACATTGCTGTTCTATACAAGCTGATGTCCTGGTATTCCTTGGGAGAATTATTAACAACTGAAATAAATTGCTGATGCTGTCACAATTACAAGGAGCTTGAGCAAGAAGGTCCTTTTGTCACATGTACATATAAATGCCAGCTATGCTTAAACTAGCTCACCCACATTTTCAAGTACCCTGATTTTTGCGTCTTTTTGCTTTTAGGACTGTGCAATTAGCATCTGTTTTCAGGTTCAACCCCTTAGGGTCACAGGATGACTGCAGCAGCTCCAGCCATCCCATACTCACACGCTACTGCTGAAATTTCTGATGTGTTCACTTCCCTTCCTGTATCCCTTTTGACTTCTAAAAACCTTTCTCAGAACTCTCCCACAAGACTTCCTCTCCTATCTCCAGGTCAAAATTTCTCTCCCACTGTGCCTGGAATTTGGGATCGGCCTGGCAGGACTGCGCTGTCGGTCTCCCAGGAGGGCACAGTCTTGGGAAGGCTGGATTGGGGAGTGAGAGTCTGCTTCTAAGGTGCCTCACTCACATGGTGGCCGGTCGGCGCGGGCTGTTGGTGAGAGGCTTTGGTTCCCTTTTGTGTGGACCTCTTTTGGGTGCTGCTAGTGTCCTCAGGGCTTAGCAGCTGGCTTCCCTGGGTGAGTGTTCAAAGACAGAAGGCAAACTAATGCCTTTTATGGCCCAGCTTCAGAAGTCACACACTCACTTCCACCACATGCCTGTTCTCAGGGCCACGCAGGCCGTCCTGACAGTGTGGAGAGGCGACATGAGGACATGAACATAGAAGACGGGCATCCTTAGGGATCAGCTTGGAGGGTGGCTCCCAGAGTCGTGTGCTGTCGGTCTGTCAGTGTCTTCTGATTGGTGGTTGTGTGCCTATATCTGAAGTTAACCATGGCCCCAAATATATTTTTTAAGTTTGGGCCAAATTCATTCAGCTGTCTCCGTATCACGTGGCATGAGCAGCCTGAACTTTGGCTGTGTGGTGGTGAGAGGAGCTGACCTCCATGGGAGGCAATACTAGCTGTCTCAACAAAACGTGACCATGTGAAAAGTTAATGTCGAGACCCTATCCAGAGAGCAGATGGATGATGGCAGCCTTTCCCAAAGACTCTCCCAGGTGGAAAAAAATCTGCCTGTGAGGTGTAGGCCAGAGTGACGGGCAGATTCACCCTCCACTCCGGTGCAGCTGGGCTTCTGTGCACAGGACTGGAGTGCTGCTTCTAGAAGAAATTCTTCCTGGTCATCACAGGAGTAGTAGGCAAGAACCTCATTTTTTGAGGTGAGCTTGATGTCTACGGTACAAGACAGTACAGTAGTTGCCACTTGTTAGGTGCGCACTTGGTCTCTAGTTCTCCAAGCAGTGTTGTCCTTACTGGACATTTGTCGCTTTGAGGCTCTGCCTCCTCGTAGCCAACCCAGCCTGCTGAGGTTCCCTCTTGGCTATTATGGGTGCCTTCACAGCTGGGTCAAAGAGCTATAGGGAAACACTGTCCACCAGAGGGCAGCAGAGCACACCACTGTGGCTTCTGGTCCACATTGCAATATGCTCTCTTAAAGGGGAACAGTGGGTTTCTGTAGTTTTGAACTGTTTGGCTTCTGCACACACACACAGACACACACACATCCATGTGCACGTGCATTTTTCCCCTTGGTGCAGAAATGGACCCCAGGGCCTTGGGCATGCTAAGCAGGCACCTTATCACTGAGCTATACCCTAGCCCTTCGTTGTCCCTTCTCAACAGTACAGGACTCCCAGGAGCCTCTTTTTCCGTGATAAGGTTTATACTTCTAGAATTTCCAAATAAAGAAATACAGACTTAGTAAAACTTAGTAAAACTTTATCCTTTGGTTACTTGCAGCAGTGTCTAACAATAACTAGCATTACTGTTGGGTGCTTATTAGGTGTCAGGTACCGAATTAAACACTAGACTAGAAATGGTCTCATTTAGCTCCAGCAAATATGAAGGGGGTACTGCTATCCACATCTTGTAGATGAAGAAACAGGCTTAGAAACATTTCATCACACAACTAAGAAGTGGTAGGACGGGTAATGAACCCAAGTCTGATACTATTTGAATCTCTTCTGTTTCTTTTGTGGCCTCCCTGTCCCATCCCATATTCCCCATTGGGAGTGAACCACTGGATTGAGGATCATGGTGGCAACTTTTTTTTTTTTTTTTGTATTTTTTTGTAACTTTCTTTGTTGTCATTTAGTCATGTAGTCTTTCATTCTTGACAGGTTTCAGAATGCTAGGGTAGGGACAGATTGTCTTACAGGTTTGTAACTTTGTGGTACTTCTTTTGCTTTAGCACACCAATGACTTTGCCCTGTACACAGAAGCCATCAAATTTTTCAATCACCCTGAAAGCATGGTTAGAATTGCTGTAAGAACCATAACTTTGAACGTCTATAAAGGTAAGTTTCCTTATGAGCTTATTCCCGGGCTGGTTTCTAATTCAGCAGCAAGAGCTTGCTCTCATGTTTCTACCTCCAGTTCTGTGAGAATGATGGGGGAGCCCGTTTAGTGTAAGCTGGGGCTGTGTATCTTATGGAAGGCTTGGCAGCCATTGAGCACTTAACTCATCCCTCATGTAGGTCTCAGTACACTGTGCGTTCTCCCTGCATTTGACAGTCTTGCTCAGAAGTAGGGAATCCTAAGAGAGACACAAGTAGAATTCAGAGAAATAAGTCAGATAAAGCAAAGTTGTCTATTAAATGTTAGATTTAAATGTTTTTGTGTTTGGCTTATAAAACATTCTTTAGTACAGCTAGATTGAAAAATAAAAGCACCTCACATCATGAACGGCAGGGGGCAGTGTTGTATTTCCATCTGGCTGCAAAACCCAGCAGGGACAAATTCCTTTCTTTTTCGAGATGTATTTAATGCTCCTAACATCATTACCTCTGGGAGAAAGCCCTTCCAAAAGCTGGTTGTCCCCAAGTTTCTGGAGCTGAGATTGCCCATTCAAGGAACTGCCTTGGAAGGTCTCTGCCTAATACCCCGGTTAGTTTCCTTGTAGACACTGCAGGGACGTGGGTGTTCCTTTTCTCAGTGATTAAAGAGGACTTCAGCATTCAGGAGTCAAAGGTTATTATTTGAGACGTCCCTTAATTGGGGGCATAGGAGGCTATGCAAGGAGTCACGCAAACCTAGTTCTGGGTCTGCATTAAGTTTAAGAGCCTTTTTAGAATCCCAATTGGGCGTACCCAGAGATCGCAAACTGAGGGCCTGCAGACAAAATCCAGCCCTCAGACATGTTTTAATTGGCTTAGATGTTTTTTTGAAAAAATATATAGTTGCCAGTATTTTAAAATGGGGAGATGTTGTGTGACACTGTGTTTTCCAACTTGAAGATGTAAGTTTGGCCACAGTCCTGCAGGGGAGGGATCGGCTGCTACTGAGAAGCAGCTGCTCCTTTGGGGTTGAGGCCTGAGCTCCTCCACATATGTGTTGGGCTTTCTGGCTTCACGCTTGGTCTGTCAACCAACCTGGCAGCTCCTGAGTTTGTGACCCTGGTCCAAGCTGTGGTTGTTGCCTTCTGTCTTGTTTTCTCTTGTTCTTAGCTAACCCGTATCTTTTGGTTTAGATGCCTCCTGCCCCAGCTATCTGTCCCTCTAGACAGCTGTCTCACTTTCCCAATTCCTAACCCTGTTAACTGTTGTCTGTTTTTTGCCTTTCCTTCAATGACGATTCCTGTTCCTTATTCCAGTGTCATGTAAGTTATTAACCTCTGATTTTCCACTTTCTTAACTTATCCTTACATGTAAATATAGGAAGCTTACTTAAGAATGGTGTACTTCTCTTAGCAGTTTAACTAAATTCATGCTGATAAGTAAGCTCTTTAATGCATGAAAACTGCTTAACCCCACTTATTTATTTCATTAACTTAAGAATAGCATAAGAACTGCCATGACAGGCATAGTTTTTTAAATAAGATAAACATTTTCAAGTATTTCCAGGAAAAACAGATAATTTCAGATTATTGCAGAGAGCTTTTTCAATGTAGCTTTTGGATTTCTTTGCTTTTTTAATCCCTTCCCCCCCAAGTTATTTTTGGTAGCTTGACTTTTTTTTTTCTTTTGTGAATTTTCTCAGTGGACAACCAGGCCATGCTGCATTATATCAGAGATAAAACTGCCGTCCCTTACTTCTCCAATTTGGTCTGGTTCATTGGGAGCCATGTGATTGAACTTGACACCTGTGTGCAGACTGATGAGGAGTAAGTGAAGCCCCCAGGGTGTGTAGTGGGTACTCTTGGGGGTTAGAGGAGAATTCAGTGTCCGCTGTGGAAAGATAAAGACAACATTTGGCTACTATGGTTTGGCAAGTGTAGACTTCTGCATTGTTCAAGGTTCTCCCTACGTGTTTGAAAAGGTAGAAATTACTCCCATACCTTCCAGAGAGGGAGAGGGAAAATTGAATGGGGTTGCCAGGAAGCTGGTGAGAAGATTAAGATGATTTGTTAACTGTTGAGTGACTCACCAAAATGTGGTCTGTCCATACAAAAGAATAGCATTCAGCCATAAAAGAGAATGAAGCACTAAAACAAGTTGGAACGTGGGTGAACCTCAGCGACATTGTGCTCAGTGAAGGAAGCAGACACAAAGCAGCGTTTATCATCTGATTTCATTTACATGAAATGCCCAGAACAGGAAAATCTAGAGACAAAGAGCAGATTACTGGTTTCCCAGACCTGGGGTATGGCAGGAAGGGAGTACTGTTAGGGAGAAATGGGAAGCCATTGCTAATGAATATAGGACTTTTTGCAGAGGGGATAAAAAATGTTTTCAAATTGATTGTGGTAATAATTGGAACTCTGAAATGCTAAAAACCATTGAGGCTGGGGATGTACATAGGGTGTTGGGATCAATCCCCAGCACTGAAAAACAGTTAATAAATGAGTAAATTAATTTTAAAAACCATTAAGTTTTTGTTTGTTTGTTTGTTTTGTTTATTTTGGTATCAGGGATTGAACTCATGACCTTGTGCTTGCCAGGCAGGCACTTACACTGCTGAGCTAAATCCCCAGCCTAAGATGTATATTTTCAAGTGGATGAGTTTTATGGTATATGAGTCATATTTCAACAAATGAGTTTTAAAAATAGTTTAAGGTGGTGATTTTGTCCTCAGAGTGGTGAATAGGATTTTTTTCACTTGGCACCGCAAACCTTGGGAACAGCTAGCTACTCCGTTGCTGGGAGGATGCCCTGCGCCTGGTAAGACGTTCAGTAGCACCCACTAGATGGCCTCCACCACTAGGTGCCAGAAGCTTCTCTTCCTTGGTCATGATAACCAAAAATGTCTCCAGATTTAGCCCTTTAAGGCCAAATCACTGCCCAGCAGTAATGCCTCTGCCCAGGCCTCATGAGGGACAGCTGGATAGGTCAGGATGCTAAAGGGACCTGGGAAAGAGTTCTCCTGGGGAGGGGAGCTAGACAGGTAGAATATTAGTCTGATACTGGGAAAGAAACAAGGACAGGTAGACGGCAGGTCTGACTGAGAATTTGGAAAAATAAAGGATCTGTGTGAACGTGAGCAGTCACAGATGTGAGACATCATGAAGCACTTTCTTCTAGAAAGAACAAAGTTATACAGGGAAGGAAATGAACTCATAGTCCTCTGCTGGGGTCTGCAGTGAATAGTCATGATAATGTCAACACCTATTACTGGTAACTCCTTTCAGGGGAAGGGGTGGAGGTAACATGAAGAGTTCTGTCATAGCAGGAGACCAGTAGATACTATCTAAAAGATTCCATCAAAAATAGAAGTCTATACAACTTTTATAGAAATATGAGAGGAACTTTCTGGAGAAACAACCAAAGTTAAAAACTGCCTTCTCTGGAAGGAGGAAGTCAGGATGAGAGCTTCTATTTTTTATTGTCAACTGGTCAATACCATTTGAGTTTCTATCTTGATACATTATTTTGATAAAATATTTTTTAAACTAAAGTATTAAAAAGTGAAGTTTTTAAATGGCTTACTAAAGAAAAATTTCCAGCTATGCACAGTATTGTGCACTTTAATCCAAGCTACTTGGAGGGTGAGGCAAGAGTGTCAAAACTTCAAGCCCAGCCTTCAACAACTTAGACCCTGTCTGAAATAAAAAATGTAAAGGACTGGGGATATAGCTCAGTGGTAGAGAGTCCTGGCTTCAATCTTCAGGGCCAGAGAGAGAGAATGAATCTGTAGTATTTTAGGAAGTAAAGATAACATGTGAACCATTGTGAGGATTCTGGGTCTCAGGTGGCGGGGGATTCATAGATGTTATACTCTTAAGCTTCACAACATAATACTTTCAGTGGACATTTACTAAGTATGTTATTAAAGCATTATAAAGAATACTTATCTAAAGTTATGTAATAGAAACAATCGATTCTGCATTTTACTTATTTTTTGAAGCACGTAAGTTTAGGTGGATTTATAATGCCTCCATTATAGGTTGGCTGTAGGGAGAGATAGAAATGTGCAGAAACAGATTGTAGGTTCCTATGTTCCAAAATGTTAATAACAGATGTCTGTTACTTGTACACATGATGGGAACTTTGGATTTCTGTTTATTTTCATTTTCTTTTAAAATCTTGTGTCTTCCAAAATGACCATCTATTCCTCAAATAATACTAATACAGACATGATGTCTTACCCTAACTAGATTGCGGTTTGCCACAGCTGCTGCGTGGGGATAGTAAAAGTGTGCCCCAGTCCTTTTGATTCATGCCTTTTGCCCATGTTCCTGACTCCACCCAGGAACATGGCAGTATGTGTCCTTGCTTTGTGTCCCACATATGGTCAGGGTCATGGGGTGGATGGACGTGGCTGCTGAGTAAAGCCTGCTCTTGTCTTCGGAGCTTGGCTGGCGCATTTTAATTGGTGAGGATTTATGGCTCCATTAATACTGCTTATCTGGGAGCCTGGGGAGCCAGGGGATTTTGCCACATTGACCAGCAGCTACTTTTGCGCAGCGGCTTACTTTAAGAGTTCAGCTGTGTTTTTCTTTGTCTACTCCATTAGTTTAGTGCTGTGGTTGTAGGATTACTTATATCAAGGTCCTTCGGGGGGAGAAGGGTCCTAGGAACCCCTAGGGTGGCTTGCAGTAAGACCTCTGTTCACTTTGCCCTTGTGTATCTCCCAGGAGAGACAGGATGGGTGTCTTGAGACTCGTTCAGATACTGCTGTGTGAATGAAAGTGCCCCCAGCGATCTTAGTCCCAGGCCTCTGGTTTTGGTCTCAAAACCCATAAGCTTTGGCTTCTAGGCTGAGGTGGCTGTTTCTCTTGGCAGGCATCGGAATCGGGGGAAACTGAGTGACCTAGTAGCTGAGCACCTAGACCACCTACACTATCTTAATGACATCCTGATCATCAACTGTGAGTTCCTCAACGATGTGCTCACAGACCATTTACTCAACAGGCTCTTCCTGCCGCTCTATGTGTACTCCCTGGAGAACCCAGACAAGGTGGGTCTGCCCCTGGCCCGCTGCCCCTGCAGGCTGTCTTCCAGCGGGGAATGCAGTGGCTTCAACTAGGCCTGAGCTTTGCAGGGACCACAGCTTTGTTTGAGGCAGAGGCTTTTCAGAGCATGCCAGTTTTCCCTTTTCTACAGAGAAAGAATGAACTGTCAGAGCGAATGAGAAAAAAATCAGGTTACTGACAGCAGAAGGAAACAGGAAACCCCTGCAAATTCAGGCATTTTGTTTCTGTGCATCTTCCCTGAGGTGTTTTCATCCCAGTAACTTTTTATGAGTTACTGGAGCTTATTGATTTGGAGGAGATCCAGACGGCAACAGAACTCGTGTGCACTAGACAGGGAGGAATGGAGCACACTTAGAGAATGACCAGGGAGCACACTGAGACTGTGCCATCCACAGGTCACTGGCCTTAGTCTCCTGTGGGGATAGGTATGGGTCCTTAGGTACTCTTCCCTAAGGGTTCTGGTTCACCAGGTCTGGGGTGGGACCAGTAGTTTATCCCCAGGTGATTCTGGATGCCGATTCTGGGTTCCCCTCACGAGAAACTTCTTCCAAGAGGGGAGGCCGCTGTCCAGCTTTCCAGAGTTAAGGGGGCTGGCAGAGCAGAGTGATAGAAGGAGGCAGGACAGCCCGCTGATCCCTCTACAGGGAACCTCAGATGTGTCCCAGGAGGATTTTCTCTCCTCTTTGGAGATGGAACATGGGGATCCTTGCCACAAATAAATAAATACAGCACAAGAAAGTTTCAGCTTTAAT
Source organism: Dolichotis patagonum (assembly GCA_004027295.1). Taxonomy (NCBI): domain Eukaryota; kingdom Metazoa; phylum Chordata; class Mammalia; order Rodentia; family Caviidae; genus Dolichotis; species Dolichotis patagonum. Next base: position 20,515 of record PVJX010007760.1, on the reverse strand, counting down.
GAGTCCTACCAGCAGCAGTTCAGCACAGGGCTCATCAGCATGCTTTGTTGCCTCCCTTCTTGGGAGGCACCAACAAAGCCTGGGAATTCAAGCTTGGAGTCAGATTTCTGCCTCCCTAATTTCCTAATCCTGCGACCTCAGACAAGGCAGTTAACTTCTCTGAGCTTATTTCTTTGGCTGCAAAATGAGGTACCTAAAGATCCCTTTCTTAAGAAAAGAAAAGAAAAGAAAAGAAAAGAAAAGAAAAGAAAAGAGAAGAGAAGAGAAGAGAAGAAAAAAAATGTGAAAAGAAGGAAAAAATGGAAACAGCTGTTACAATTAAGGAGAGGAAGAGGGCATGAAGGGGAGGGTCAGGGAAGGGAAAAAAATAATCAAGTTATATCATATACTGATAGAAATTCCCTATAATGAATGTAATTATGTATGCCTAAAATGTACCAATAAACTTAATTTTAAAAAGAATAATAATTAAAAAAAAGATCCCTTCCTCTGAGGGCTGGTGTGTGACAAGGCACTTGAAGCTCAACAGAAATAGGGAGCTTTTTTGAGACCAGAGTGCCCCAAACCTCCCTGTCTCTTGTGTTTTATTTTGTCATCTTTTTTTTTTTTTTTTTTTTGGTACGGGGGATTGACCTCACGACCTTGCTTTTGCCAGGCAGGCGCTTAGGCCACTGAGCTAAATCCCCAGCTCTCTTGTGTTTTAAACCCTTCCCTAGGACAGGCCTCTGAAGCCTCCCTACTGAGGCTCTGAATCCCAGCTGGAGAAATGGGCATTGCTGGTACCTTCAGGAGGAAGCACCTTTTGCGGGTCAGCCACCAATCCAGGACTAGTGGTAAAGGGTCTCGCAGGTGGAAGCAGTGGCCTGGCAAACAGTCCTCAGTGGGATTAGGTTGCGCCTGTCTTCTACAGAGTGGACTTCTGTCCGGCACCATGAAGGGGCCTTTGGGTCAGGAGGAAGTCAGGGACCAGGGCACTTCTTTTTCAAACAGTTGGCTTTTGGTGTTGTGTATTTTCTGTGGCTTCTTTTTGTGAACTGAACCCCCTCCTGCCTCTCTTTTATCACCCTTCACTAGGGAGGAGAACGACCGAAAATCAGCCTGCCGGTGTCGCTCTATCTTCTGTCCCAGGTATGTTTGCTCATTCTCCAGCATCGTTGGCACATGTAACATCCCTGTGCGGTGCTGCTACCTTTCACAAGACTCCCAGACTGCATTGCCTATCTTTTTCTGTGTCTTTCATCTTGAAATAAAATCATGATCTAAAGAAAGGACCAGTCTTTTCTGGTCACCGCGCAGAGGTGGTTCACAGTAAGGGACAGAAATTTTAAAAGAAATGAAAAAATAAATCAAACCTGGCCTTGTGTAATTGATTTTTATGTGGGGCCTGAGGTTTCCTAAACACCAAGGAGTGCTCTTAAATACCCTGGAAATGTGGGCTGCATGTTTTCATTGATAGTTTTTTAAATAAGCACCAAGCTGCTGGCTCAGGGGCACATATATAAAGCAACCTTGGTTTGACAAACTTCCTGTAATGAGGCTATTTTTAAAGGATTTTGTTGTGGTCCTAATTCCCAGACTACCTTCTGAAAGATGTCTTATAGCAGCCTCTGGTCTCAGATTTGTGTCTCAAGCCAGTTTGTCTGCCTTACCTCCTTAAACAACTGTGTTTCCTTCTTGTAATTACGTAATATTTACAAGAAGGGAAAAACTCCATGGTGACTCAGTTACATAACTTTAAAAATATTTTTATTACTAGCGGTCCAGACTCACAGGCTGTCTCATTAGCCTGTCAAGTAGTCAAACTTTTAACCAGAGCTCTGTTCTCACTTTTGTGAAGGCACCAATATTTATTTGCTTTGACCAAAGACTGTCCTTCTAACTGGGTCTCTTGCCACTTCAAGTTTGGGGTAAGGCTGGCTCCCATTGGCCTGAGAAGAGAGACTCAGCCACTGGCTCCTGCAGTGGGTAGACTGACTGGGACCTGGCAGTGGCTTGACCACTGCTCACATCCCATCGCCTTGTTCTTGAGGCTGTGTTTGCTCAGACCTTTGCACGGTGCTCCATCTGAATGCCCTTCTGTGTGACAGAAGTCAGTAAAACACCAGCCTCCCGGTAGCTTTTTCTGCACTTCACTACAGATCCACCAGCATCTCCTGTTAGGGATTCTGGGAGCCTAGTGGGACCCAAGCAGGCCAGTTGCACAGCCACAGGAGTCCTATGGAAACCCTTGCTGGGACCTTTCAGCTGTTGAAGCAGGTTGTCAAACCTGAAAGCTGGTCATGTAGTGGGGAAGCCTTTCGCCTTTTCCCGGAGTATCCTGTTTTCTTAGTGTAGAACCAGTAGTGCAACTACATAATTCATTGGTACCTTGGTTCGCAAACTTGCTTCTTTCCACTATTCTGGTCACTAATCAAATTGGATGAGAAGTGAATCAAATTTCCCCATAAGGTAAACATTAAACCTAACCATTGAATTTGATTCAGTTCTTATCCAACTCAGTTTGCAACCAGAATCATGAAAAGAATCAAGTTTATGAATCAAGGTACCACTGTATTTGTTTTGATATCTCAAAAAAAAAGCATAACTTGTAATTGATGTTCCTCAAACTTAGATCACTTGAAAGGATCTCATTTAAAGATAAAAAATCTCAAGTCCTTCCATTTTCATTTAGCTTAATCATAATGAAGCCTAAATGTGTGAAAGCTCGCACTCAGGTGTAAATCCCATGTCCTTACATAAGCACCTTCATCACTATAAAACAAATGTGTTCTTAGGAGTTATTCTATGAGCACAGCTACAAAACCATGAAAACTTACATTGATGATATTAATTAGTGTGGCAGATAATGCTGCCCCCTGAAACTAAACCACACTCACATGCAATGAGTGTGTGGTGTGGACAGCCCTGTCCATCTTTTAAGTCTGGCTGTGCTTGCTTCCATGTCCCCTTGCCCTCTCCCTTCCTGTGTTCAGCCAGGGAAATGAGCACTGTGAGCGCACACACATGCCTTGTTGGCCTGTGTCCAGGAAGGCCTTAGTCCGTGCTCCCTGAGTGTTTGTAGACTGAACAAAGGAATCCCATTTACACCAGATACATAATAAATAATTGTGGAGTGAGTGAACTCAGTGATTAGGATTTTGTTTTGTGATCCAATGATAGCAGTAATTTGGCCATGATGAAGGCGAGAAAAATGGTCATCAGTAACATCATCATTGCTAACTTTTGTACCTGCCAAACCCTGGACATGGGGTCAACTCATTTGAGCATACTGAATAGTGTCTGTTTGAGTAAGGAACTCTCTGATATTTCAAAAACAGATGTGCTTGTTTTTGTTTTTGTTTTTGTTTTTTTAAGACAGGTGACACATAGGTATTCTACCTATACCTATACCTTTACCTATACCTATTTGAATTGTATTTATTTGAATAATATATTCCTTGTATTCAACCAGTATAAAATAGAACATGTAAAGAGAAAAATCTTCCTCTTCTCCCTGCCCCTAGGCGCACAGTCTTACTTCCCAGGGATAACCAGTGTTTGCTTCTGCCTTTACTTTTTTTTCTTACAGTTTTTTTAAATAAGGTTTTTGAGGTTAAAAAGTTCAACAAAGCAAACATCATGCTTTCTTTTTTTTTTAAAGTTCAATCTACTGGTTTCTACCCCAAACACCATGACAGTACAAGGATTTTTGTTTTGTTTTGTTTTGTTTTAGATAAGGTGATCAAAAAGTACAATGGACATTTAAAAATTGTTTTAAAAAATTTATTAGTAAAAGATATATTGACATTAATTCCCCTCAAAACACTCCACCTCATTTTGAACTACCTTATCTCATTGTACTTTCCACTTTCTGAAGCAGTTCTGGAAGTCTTTTTTTCACGAATATCTGACTGCATTATTATGGCTATCTTGATGTCCTGAGTTGATTGAGCACATTGACCTTTCATGGTCACTTTGAGTTTAGGGAAGAACTAAAAGTCACACAGTACCAGATCTGATGATGAAGATGGATGAAGACCCGCCATCATGTTTTTATGAGGCTGCCTTTCTGTTGGAAGGTATACTTAATAACAATATTCACTGTATTTCTTGATCATGCCTCATAAAGACGCCAAAGAGGACTTCCAGAACTGCTTCAGAAAGTGGCAAGAATGTTGCAACAGATGTATTCAGAGCAAGGGGTAATGCTTTGAGGAGAATTAATGACAGTGTGTCTTTTGTTGTAATAAAAAATTTTAATATAAACACCATATATTTTTTTAAAAATCAGTCTTTGTATGTCCTTCCAGAGATGTTCACTGCCAGGGGCTCTTAACTGAGAGTGATTTTGCATACCAGGCAGTATCTGGTGTGTTCTGGGGATGTTCTTAATTGTCATGACATTGGAAAGGGTGCTACTGGCAGGCATCTAGTGGGTAGAAGTCAGGGCTACTGCTAAATGTTTAATGGTGCACAGGATTGCTCCCACAACAAAGGATTCGGCCCCCCAAGTTTGAGAAGTCCTGCTCTATGCACATATAAATGAGCAAATACAACTATGCATACATATGTTCTTTGTACCAGAATAGTAGATACAGGGCACACTGTGCTACACCTTGTTGCTTTACTTTTTAAACCAAGATAGCAGGTGTGTCTGGATCAGCAGGTGGTTTTGAATACTCTGATACCCAAAGCTGTTACTCTGAACATTAGGCAACAGGGTGGGGTAGCAGGGACCTCTTACACAGCCCAGAGCCTGCTGTTTTGCATCCTGGCATGACCAGATCTGCCTCTGGATTATGTGGCTTTTCCCCAGTTTCTACACCTACAGATACTGCCATGTGGTCACAGTGTGCTAAAACCCACCTCGGAACATAGAGCACATTCTAGTGATGGAATCTCTGTGAGGCTGTCCCCTTGCCAAGTTCTTGATAGGAACAATACCCGCCAGCTCCTTCTTCTGATAGAACTATAGTACTAGGACAGTGTATTTTAACTTAGCATAATCGAATTTGACACTAACATCCCTGTGAGCAAAAAGAAGCATGTTTGTTTTGCTATATCTTTCTATGTTGTTCTACTTCGGCTAGATTTGGCTTCACCCAGCCATGAGGGACAGTCTCACTTTAAAGTGTTTCCTACTGAAGGAGAGCAGCCAGCCAAACAGGCAATAGTCTGGAGGTGAGGCCAGTCTTGGAAGAGAGTAACTGATTTTTCTTGGATATCCCCCATTCTTTGGACTTTTTGTGGCCCAGCCTGGTTGTTCCTGATCAAGGAAAGCAGGCATTGAAAAGCTGCACTCTATCACATGTCTCATTTCTGCTTTTCCACCAGGTCTTCCTCATTATACATCATGCACCACTGGTGAACTCGTTAGCTGAAGTCATTCTGAATGGCGATCTGTCTGAGATGTACGCTAAGACTGAGCAGGACGTTCAGAGGAGTTCTGTAAGTCACTAGCTTTGGGACTGTTTTTCAGCCTTGATAGGAAGCCTTTCCTTGTTTTGTTAAGTCTGTGAGTCTCTAAAATCAGAAACCAATATTCTGTTATACAGCAGTGATGGTGAGGCATAAGCCAGTCTGGAGTTCAGGAGACTTAATCAGAGCCTGGAAATGCATACCCAGGAAAGCCTTGGGTCAGGTGTGAGTGGTGGATTTGATTGATCATGTGTTATTGAAGAGGAGTGACACAACTCTGGGCCTCACTCAGATTGGGTTTTTATGCGCCCCTGTCATAGGAAGAATGAGAGGTGAGAGAATGTCCTAAAGCACAGATTGGGCAGTGACCATTTATGAGTGATACAGGCTGGGACAGAGCAGTAGGGAGTTCTGGGGACTGTGGCAAGAGCTTTACCTCCTTTGTGTGCATCTGTTGTTCCACCTCAATCTTCAGCTGTTCTGCAGAAATATGGATGTGATGTTTCCAAGTTTTCTCATGTTTCCAAAGAGGCTAGAGATCTCCATTTTTATGTAAAATCTTTCAGATTTCAAATTATCAACAAACTGTATGTGTAAGCTAAATTGAATGTGTTTGTGATCTGCAGGATCTTGAATTTGCAGGGAAACACCTGATGACGAGTGTTGTAATTTTTTCTAAGACTTTTCTGCATGTCCCCTTTGTTTCTTTGCTGTCACCTCTCCTACTGTACGAGTCCATCTCACTTTTCTCTCACCTGCCCTGTATTTTTGCCTCTGTAACTATACCCTTATACAAAGCCTTGAAAGCCCTTGTACCTAGTTCCCTCTTGTCAGAGATCACCCTTTCTAAGCTCCTTATGGCAAGCATTATGTCTATCACCATAGTGGCTGCAACATGGGCTTGGTATTCACATCTGAGATGAGCACAGAATGTCTTGTACAACGAGCTGTTTCCTAAGGACGGGCTGTCTCTGCAACCAGGTGCTCAGCAGGCAGAAGCTAAAGGTTAAAGGGCCAGGCTGACCCCAGGGCAGTACCTGTATTGCCATACCTGGAACATGTGGGTAGAATATAATCCTGCAGATGAAAAGCCATCACTTCAGACAGTACAATTACAGGAAGCCCCTGCATTTCTGGTTTTTCTGTATAGTCTGGCCAGGCCATTTTGGTTTCGTTTGGTTTTGTCTTGTTTTGCTTTGTTTTGTTAACTCAAGGGAACACTAGGGCCTCTGAAAAGGTCCCCAGAAACTTTCTCTCTGTTGCGATGGCAGCATCATTTTAGCCAGATGGGGACTTTTCCACGGCCTTTCCCATTCTTAATTCTTTCAGCACAAGTTTATTAAGCCCTTTTGCTATGATGTTCATTCTGTGGATAGAGCAAATCGTAAATGGCTTTGGTTGCATTGGATTTTATATTCCCATAGAAGAGACAGATGTGGGTAAGTATCCAGATAAATATCCTATGTCAAGTTGTTTAAGTGCTCTAAAGGGAAGAAGTGTTTGTAAAAGAGTTTAACATGGAGATTAAATGACATGTGCTAAACAGAAAAGATCCCTTGCTATGGTCTAGCTCATGATGTCATCTGGTCTGAAAAATGTGCAGGTACCTTGGTATTTATGGAGCCAAAGGTATTGCTGTGAAACTTCTTAAGCTAGCTTTTGTTAAGTGCAAGTAACAGATGTCAAGTCAGCAGAATCAGAGGGCCTTCAGTCAGAGCTGCCAAGTACTCCACCAGCAAAGTGACCTTGGGCAAGTTGTTTTACCTCACTTAGGAAACAATGAAAGCAAGCCCTGAAAGTTGTGGGCGAGGATGGGAGAACATATATTCCGAGTGCCCAACAGGTTACAACCTGGCTCTCAGACCTGCTTGGTTTAGTCTTCACTATATTTAGAAAAAACTTTATAAGTTACCACTGTTAGAATTCATAAAGTTTCACATAATAGTTTTTAGTTCTAGAATTCTATTGAACAGCCACAGGATCTGGTCTCCATTATGCACAGATTTCTGCAGGAATCTTTGCAAAGCCTGCCCCATCTAATGAGACATCTGTTTGTATTAAATTTGCCTTGTCCCCACCCAGCCCACTGCTAATTGACACTCCATTTATATTAATAACAAATTTGAGGTGTATTGGATTTCTGCGTTATGGCACATCCCCAGTATAGCGGCTAAGGCCTCTTCACAGAAGGTCTTCCCATGGCAGTGCTGCAGCTAGACTTAGTGTTATAACAGATGAGCTCAGAGGGCTTTGGGGCCTGGGGCTCACAAGGTTGTTTAAATGGTGTTAATACTTAGCGTGAGACTTACCCTCAACAAAATTTTAAGTGCATAATATATTGTTGTTGACTATAGGCCAGTATTGTCCAACCAGTCTCTGGAACTCATTCATCTTGAAGTGAAGGGTACTCTCCATGTGCTACAGAGCTTTCTGTGCAGCCAAAACTTTATACCCATTTCCTGCAATCACCATTGTCCTCTCTGCTTCTATTAGTTTGATGACTTCAGATGCCTCATATAAATGAAATCATGTAGTATTTATCCTTCTATCACTAGCTTATTCCATTTTGTAGAGTATCTTCAGCATTCATGTTGTTACATATGGCAGAATTTCCTTTTTTTAAAAAAGCTGAATAATGTTGCATCATATGTATATACCCATTTTCTTGATCCATCTGTTGATATGCAGTTTTTTAATTTTAAAAAAGCAAAACAGAAAAAAGAATAGAAATGACACAGAATTTCAAAAAATAGTAGAAAATTAATACTAATTAATATATTGCATATTGTTATCTTAGAAGTAGTTGTTCAGGCAACTTGAGACAAGATTTGGGCATGAAAAAAATCATGAAACAAACAGTGAAAGCATAAACTTTTTTTAACAAACTAACAGCAATTAGTAGTATAACTGTGTATCTTTGTGTGTGTGTGTGTGTGTGTGTGTATGTATACCTATACACATATAATTCTTTCCTTTCTTCCTTCTCTTTTCCCCTATCCCAGTGGTTCTTTCCTTATCATTATTACAATATCTGTGGTACATTTTGGATCTTATTACTCTTGCAGGTTTTTAAAAAAATTTTACACTAGGGTGACAATAGATATTTACAAACATTTGATTTATTTCACTTATGAGTATGGTCTCAAGTTGCCTCCATTTACCTATAAAAGCCTCAAGATTATCCTTCTTTAAAGCTGAATAATATTCCATTGTATAAAAATACCACATCTTTTTTTTATCCATTTTGTGGTTGATGGACATTTGGGTTATTTCCAAGATGTAGCAATTACAAATTGTGGTGCTATAAACATTGGTGCACATATATCACTGTAGCATGTCATTTTCAGTTTTTCTGGGAAAATACTCAGTGAATGAGAATTCTAATCCTAGTTTTTTGAGGAGTCTCCACACTGATTTCCATAGTGGCTGTACCAGTCTACACTCCCACCAACAATGGAGAAATGTTCCTTTTACCCACAACCCTGCCAACATTTGTTGTTGGTTGATTTCTTGATGGCAACCATTCTTTCTGGAGTGAAATGGAATCTCAGTGTTGTTTTAATTTGCATTTCTCGAGTGACCAAATGTTGAACATTTCTTCATTTATTTTCCATTTGTATTTCCATCTGAAAAGTACATATTAATCTCAGATGTTTGTTTTTGGATTGGGTCTTTGAATTTGGGGGGGGGGTCTGATGTTTTTCAGTTTTTTATATGTTCTAGATGTAAGTCCTTTGTCTAAGGGACAGCTGGCTAAAATTCATTCCCATTCTGTAGGTTTTCTTTTCACTCTCTTGGGGATTTCTTTTGAAATGCAAAAACTTTTTGATAAAATGAGATCCCAGTTTATTCTTTGAAGTACTTCCCATGCAGTTTGCATTTTGTTCATGAACTCTTTGCCTACCCCTATGTCTTCAAGAGTTCTACCTACCTTGTTTTCCAATAGATTTAGTATTTCTATTTTTAATATTTAGATCTTTGATTCACTTTGACTTTAGTTTAGTGCATAGTGATAGACATGGGTCTAGATGTGTAGTTTTTTTAATGGAAGCTTTTAACTGAGGTAATTGTACATTTGCATGTAATTATAAGGAGTAACAGAGAGATCTTCCCCACTTTCCTCCAAGAGTAACATCTTGCTTGCATGGTGTCACAACCAAATATTGACCTGGATGTGCTGGGTTCTCAGTTGGAACTAGAGCACACTGCAGTGCTCTGGTGACTTCTCAGCTTAATACATCCACTTTGATTGAACCCTCTTCGCAGAGGGAGCATTTAGGAGAGCTTTTCCTCCTGGGGCCCTCTTCTTGGGGTGAGAGACACACAAAATCCGTTTTGTTCACAGACACTGGTCATGCTGTCATGCTGGATACCTGAACTAAAAGTGAGACTCTCTAGTATGGAAGGAGCAGGGTGAAAGTGTCAGCTTTCTCCTTCCTCATACTGTCTTTCCCAGGTGTAAGATCAAAGCTGCTGTGTTTTGTTGACTGCAGTTGAAATTCGGGAAGAGGACCCAAAAGCGAGATGAGTCTTATCTGTGACTTGCTTGACGGTAGTCCTGTGTTGTTTACCTTCCTTCCCTATGTGCAAGAAGAGTCTCCTATTGTTTCCTGCCTGGCTCGGATGTGGTTAATCAAACTTGTTTTAAGTTTCTTGGTCTTTTTTAACCTACTTTCTCCTTCCCGTAATTTGTAGATAAGTTACTGGTATTGCTTCATTTTTACCAGCAGACCTCTCACAAAACCAAACCAAAATTGGAGAGAGAGAAGCAGAGGGGAGAACAGAGTTATTTAAAAGGACTGTAATTTAGGGTTAAGTTTAAAACACATCAGCATGGTTAGATAAATGTCTAATTGAAATTCATCTGTGCATTGAAATCATATGGTTCCTACTACAGGATAATTCTTGCTATAATTCTAATGCAGAACAAATAGTTCTGATTTGGGGAAACAGAATAAGAGATACTAACTGTGAAGCTAACATTTCAGTATTTTTGTAAAATGAATATAGATCAAAATTTGGCTGGGCATAGTGGCACAGGCCTAGTTGTCACACTTTGGGGACTGAAGCAGAATTGTGAATTTGAGACCAGCCTAGACTATATAGCAAGATTCTGTCTCAAGAAACAAACAAACAAGAGTATGTGTGTTGTTACCTGTCTGTACATTTCATATTCCTTTACCTTTATCCTTTCCTTTAGCACGTATCTGCTATGTACTTGAGCTAAGAGGTGAGGGATGTGTTGGTGCACAGCAGCAATGCACCCCTGTCTGCACTGGCTTTCCAGTGGGAAGAGAAGTCAGTGACTTAAAGATGTCTGAATCACCTGCCATTGCAAGGCTTGCCAGGGACATTTAGGAGAAACTCAGTGCAGAAAGAAATGTTGCAGTAGGTACAGTGGCAGCAGGATCACAAGAGCTCTCCTGACCTTATCCTGAATGACTCTCAGAGCAGAAATCACCTGTGAGCCTGTTCCTAACAGGCGTTTTCAGGGCCAGGTTTAGGGGAGGACTGTCGGAGTAGGTTGCTTCAGGTGGTGTTCCACATGCTACCTTAAGAGACAGCTGAGCACTCTGGAGCCGGATTGCTAGGCAACCTCAAATCTGGGTTGCTCATCTTACTGTATGTCCCAGGGTGAGTTATTCTACCTTTCTGGGCCTCAGTTTCCTCACCTGCACAATGAGAATAACAAATATGGGATTTTTGTTATGATGTGGATTAAATACTGCATATAGTGCTTATTCCAAAGCCTGGGCACATTTAAGTGTAGAAATATTAGATGTCATCATTGCAGTGATCTCAGTTTCTGACACTGCACAGAGACCTCATATCCCTGTTTGGAACCTCCTCTGGCAAACTGGTATCTGGTTTGAGGAACATGGAAGACACCACATGAGCAGATGCAGAAGCTTGGAAGGGGATGTATTAAAAGTGATGATGGTAATGAGACAGCTACTGTTACACATTGAGTGACAGCGAGCTATACCCTCTCTGTGTGCATTCCGTGCCCTCCCACTTACCCACAGGTTTACTATCTGGACAGTGAAAATTCTTCATTTCCCCTTCATGTCCCCATGTTAGTTATTTGTGAATTTAGAATGAGATCTAATGATTTTAGGGCAGAATATATTCACCTATCCCAAAATACAAATATTGACCATCTCTCTCTAGATGCCAGTTGGGATCATTCTGGATGACTCTCTGGAGACCCAAGAGTGAGTGCAAATCTAAAAAGTTAGCACCAGTTCTCTGCATGACACTTAACATTTTTAGTAGCTAGACCATCGGATTGGCAAGTTATTTCAGCAGGATCTGGCGTGTGGAGCCGGTGGCTAAGGTAGCAATCTTGCTTCTCTTAAGTTGTATGATTGTTGATTCAGTGCCTTTATAATTGTCTTGGGTTCTCTTGTTGGGGATGCAGATCTCAGGCCTGAGCTTGGGTCTGAGGGTAACTTGGCAGGAGAGTGTCCTTTCCAGCTGGGAGTAGAATCCCCCCTAGTCTTAGTAGCCCTGATCATGCTCCTGACTTACCAGCTGATTGTGCTTATTCAGGGGCATACACATTTTTTCTTCCTGAAAGTGCTAATTAGCTTCTGGGAGAGGGTTGTGAATACCGAAGGACAAGTAGACCTCTATAAATCAGGACTTTTTAGTTGCAGGCATTCCTACAGAAAGGCTTTGATCTCTGTGTGTTCTCCTTTTTTGGTATGGCATTAGGGTCTGTCCCCTGCCCCAGCAGAATTACAGCTTTAGGGTACCTTTATCATCTGCAGACGTACTGAGTATGGCACCTCTTGTTCCCATATAAGAGAACTTGACAAGATCAAAGAAAACCCAGAGTGTAGTATGTTCTACATATAAAGGAAGACATTTTTGTCCCAGCAAAGCAGGTGCCTCTCCCTGTCTCCCACTTGTCCCTTCAGCACATTTCAGCAGATAGAACAACACTGGAGTGGGAGTAGCAGTGGCAAGTCACTGCTTCATGTGTAAGAGCAGTGCAGCTTTCATCCAGGAGTTGATTCAAGTGGGCTTTCCCTTGAATGAGTTTGCCTTGAGTTCTGAGGGCATTTGGGCTGTGGGTCCCAGCTGTCCTGAGATTGATCACTGGGCTACTTGGAACCTCATACCTTGAGACTCTGGGTAGCCTCCAGACAAACACAGGGGCAGATTCTACAGTCCAATGGCAAAGAGAAGAAGAAGAGGAAGTGGAGAAAGAGGAGGAGGAGGAAGAGGGAGGAAAGGAAGAAAACATTAAGGGGCTTTATTCAGTCACTGATTTTGATTTTGTTCTGGGTGGGACTTTAGCTATGGCTGGGCCATTCCCTGATAGAGCGGTGGCCATCTGTGAGGCCAGGCTGGCTGCCTCACCTTGACTCCTGACCATGATTATTTTCTCTGCACCCACACATGCTGGCTGGCACCTCGGCCACAAGGAATCCAGATGACCAAGATTCACATCCCTGTCCAGACAATTGCCAGGGGAACAGACCGTATTTGAGCATGTCCATATAGGTTTAAGACCACCCGGCTCAGAGGTGGGAGATACTAGTCAAAGACTTGGGTGGAAACAGAGTAGACATCATGTGCAAGACAGTACTGGGTTAAGTAGAAAGTGAGATACTAAGTGAGACTGTTTGTCCTTTGTCCTTTTTGCCCAGGATTTAGCTCAGCAGCACAAGTGCCTGCCTGATCAGCGTAAAGTCATGAGTTTGATCCTCGGTACCAAAACAACAACAACAAAAAAAACCGTTAAGAATCTTTTAGTATCTCGTTCCATCCTCCATGTTCTTTTGTCCCCTCTGCACTGATAGTAATGTCCAGTTTAGTATGAGATTTTAGAGTTAGCATTAGAGATTGAATGTTTCAGTTAACTGAGTCACCAGTATCAGAGTTTGTGACCTTTTCTTTTTTTTAAATTTATTTTTATTAGTACATGTTTATAGTATATAATGTTTACATTCATTGTGTGGAGTTGGTGCATGTACATAACACATCTTAATTCTTTTCTTCATCCCCTTTCCTTCATGTTCTTCCCCCTCCCTCCATCTCTTGACCCCTTACCATTTGAGAAAGGTCTCTTTTTCTTAGTTCCTATTATCTATCTTTTATTTTGCTCTTACAATCTTAATTTGCTCTTTTCTCATGTAAGAGAAACCATGTGATGTTTAAGCTTGTGATATTTAAATGTGATATTTAAGCCATTTTCCTACAGATGACTCAAGTTTATTTTTGTTACAGAATAGTATTCCATTGCGTGTAAATGCCACCTTTGCTTTATCCATTTATCTGGTGATGGACATACAGGCTGCTTTGAAGATTTATTTATTATGAATTGTGCTGCTATAAACATGAGTATGCATATATTTCTGTAATATAATGTCTTTAACTTTTAGAAAGATACCTAGAAGGAGAATAGCTAAGTCAAATGGAATTTCTAGTTTTAGTTTTTTGAGGAATCTCCATACTGATTTCCATAATAGTTGTACTAGTTTACACTCCCACTAACAATGTAGAAGGGTTCCTTTTTCCCCTCAAGCCTCACCAGCATTTGTTATTTGATTTCTTGATGATGGAATCTCAGTGTTTTTTTAAATTTGCATTTTTCTAATGGCCAGCAGCATTGAACATTTCTTTATGTATTTATTGCCCATTTGTATTTCTTCTAATGTGAAGTGTGTGTTCATTTCACTTGTTCACTTTCTGACTGGATCTTTTATTCCAGGGGATCTAATTTTTTTGAGTTCTTTGTATGTTCTAGATATTAGTCCTCTGCCTGAGGAATAACAGGCAAAAAATTTTTCTTATTCTATAAGTTGTCTTTTCTCTCCGTTGTTTCTTTTGCTGTGCAGAACCTTTTTAATTTGGTATGTATGATCCAATGTTGATTCTTGGTACTATTTCCCATGAGACCAGAGTTCTGTTCAGAAAGTCCTTGCCTATTCCTAGTCTTCAAGAGTTTGACCTATTTTACCTTTCATGAGATTGTTTCTGTTTTAACATTTAGTTCTTCAATCCATTTTTATTTTAGTTACACATGGTGAGAGATACGAGTTTAGATCCAGGCTTTGGCATGTGGATAGCCAGTTTTCCCAACACCAGTTATTACAGAGGCTATCTTTCCTCCAGTGTGTTTTTTGACCCCTTTATCAAAGAGCAAATAGTTGAATGTGCTTGGGGTTGTTTCTGCATCCTCTGTTCTGTTCATTGATCATCATGTCCATTTTTGTGCTTGTACTCTGCTGTTTTTTTCTTTTTTAATCACTGTAGCTTGTAATATAACTTCAAGTCTGGCATTGTGATACCTCCCACTTTGTTCTTGTTACCCAGTATTACTTTTGTTATTCCTGTTATCTTCAGGTTCTATATGGATTTTAGAGTTGTTCAGTTCTGTAAAGAATGTTGGTATTTTATTTGAGATTGCATTAAATCTGTAAATCAGTTTTGGAAAGATGGCCATTTTGACTATATTGGTTTTGCCTATCCAAGAATGGGGAGGGGGGATATTTGTCCATTTTCTGACTTTCTTTTTCAGAGTAGTGTAATTTTCGTTATAGAGATCTCTCACTTCATTATGTTAGTTCCTATGTATTCAATTTTTCTTGGTGTTATTGTGAGTTATACTTTTTTGTAATTTCTTCTTAGGTTCATTATTGGTATATGGGAACACTTAATTTTTGTTTGTTGATTTTGTATCTGCTGCATTGCTGAATTTGGTTATTAATTCTAGGAATGTTTGGATGGACTTTTGGGATCTTCTTTTTTGGGGATCTAGTGGATCATCTGCAAATAATGATGATTTGACTTCTTCCCTTCCTGTACATATCCCTTTTATTTCTTTTTCTTGTTTAATAGCTCTCACTAATATTTCAAGTACAGTAGTAGTGATAGTGAACATCCCTTTTTAATTTTAATTTAGAGGGGAAGCTTTTAGTTTTTTTCCCATTTAATATGATATTGGCAATAGGTTTTTCATAAATGATTTTTGTCAGATCAGATAAGGTGCCTTCTGTGTCTATTTCCTTGAGGCCTTTTTTTTAAATCATAAAGGGATACTAGATTTTGTCAAAGGCTTTTCTGAATCTGTTGAGATGATCATGAGATTTGTGTCCTTGCTTCTGTTTATGTGATGTATCACATTTATTGATTTGCATATGTTGAACCATTCTTGCATCACTGGGATGAAGCCTATTTGCTTATGGCGTATGATCTTTTTTGATGATTTGTTACATTCTGTTTGCCAGTACCTTGTAGAGGACGTTTGCATCTATATTCATTAAAGAGTTTGATTTATAGTTCTCTTTTTGGTTAGGTCTTTGTCTGGTTTTGAAATCAGGGTGATGCCAGGTGATGCCAGGACTGACTTTGGGAGTACTTCTTCTCTTTTAATTTCATTAAAGAACTTGAAGAATATTGGTGTTAGATCTTCCCTAAAGTTTTTGTAGAATTCAATAGTGAATCCACTTGGACCTGGGCTTTTCTTAATTGGTAAGGTTTTTTTAAAATTTTTTATTACTGATTCAATTTCATTGCCCGTTACTGAATTAATCAAGATCTTTAAATTTTCTTGGTTCAGTTTTGGTAATCCACGTGTATGTAGGAATCTATTTCTCCTGAAGTCTTCAGTTTGTTGGTATATTTGTGAAAGAGTTGTTAATCTTTCTGATATTGGCGTGTCTGTGTGATGTCATCTTTTTTAGTTTCTTTGCATTGATTTGGGCCTTTTTCTCCTTTTTTGGTTAAATTACCTCAGAGTTTGCCTGTTTCGTTTATTCTTTTGAAGAACAAACTTTTCAATTCATTGATTCTTTGCATTGTTTTTTCTTTGTTTTTTGATATCAATTTCATTGATTTCTTCCCTGCTTACTTGCATTGGTGCCTCATTATCTTTTCTTGGAGAACAAAATTTAGCAAAATATGCTGGGTGTTACATACCTGTGGACCCAGCTAGTGGCTGAGGTAAAAGGATTGTAAGTTTGAACCCAGCCTGGGCAACGTAGTGAGACCGTATCTCAGAATAAAATAAATAAAAAGTGGCAACTTGTCTAACTCACACAGGAACCTGGGATTCATTCCTCAGGGGTGTGTGTTTGTGTGTGTGTGTGTGTGTGTGTGTGTGTGTTTATCTTTCTGAAGAAATACCAAATAAGTGGTTGGTGTGTCGTTTCTAAAAGAAGGAGTACATGGCATTTTGTTTTGTATGATTAAAGGGCATTGTTTTGTGCTCATGAGGATCTTGAAATTAATACATCCCACAGACATTTACTGACTATAGAATGCCAGAGATAGTGCCAGGTATGGTACAAGGCCTTGGGGGATGGAGAAGATGACCTTAGGTGGAGAAGGTGAGGAAGACAAGATTGGCCCCCTACATACCCAGAGACGCATCTTGAGTAGAAATCTCAGCTCAGTGTTGCTGTCACTTGCTCTGATCTTGGAGTTTGAGGGCTGAGTGTAGACTGTGGAGTTTTATAAGCTGGCAGGATATTCCAATCCCAGTCAATGGAATGTCCTTGTTACATGCCTACAGCTGCAGTACTCCCTGATAATGGCCAATTGGTGGAGAACTTTTCCTTTTAATAGATGTGGCTTGTTACCTCTTCTTATTCCTAACTTGATAGGTTTGATTTTTCTCATTAAATTTGGATGCGGTTGTGCATTCTGGATGTGTGTTCGACTTCAGTTCAGCATTCCTACATTACTCATGGTTTGACACGTGACACCTGTGTCCATCCATCAGCCTGGCATTTATTACATCTGGTGTTTACTTGCCAGTCTCCTTCTGCAATGAGAATAGGCTCACCCTGCTGTAGTTGTCCACCCACCTCCCTTCACAGCCAGTTGCAAAGCTACATGCTACAGTGCCACTGGTTGCAGATGTTATAAACATTGGCCACTGTGACCTTTCGGGGTGCTAAGAGGTTAACTTTTGCTTGTTAACACTTTCCAGATAGTAACCACCATCCTGAGTACTCAGTGCGCATTGAAAGAGCCTGGCAATTCTCTAAATGCCGTACATACCCTGTCTGTCGTCAGCTTCTAAACAACTGAACAGGGAAGGGGGCTACTCAGGCTGAAAAACTTGTCCACCATCATGGTCATCCCCTACTGGTGATAGGCAGAGTCAAGAATTGAATCCAGGAAGTCTTTTGGTCTTTGAGAATATGAGATGAATGTGTGAAATGAGCTCTGAAGACATAGCTCAGTGGTAGAGCATTTGCCAGCATATGCAAGGCCCTACTGCACCCCTAGCATCACCAAAAACCAAACAGATGAACAAGTCAAAAACAAAACAACAACAACAAAAAATCCTGTCACAGAGATTTTGTTCTGCAAAGCTACCTGCTTCTTCAATTAGTGTGACAAGGTATGGCTCAGTCTTTTTTGTTTGTTTATTATTTTTTAAAGTGTTAGCTGTCAACTTTAATTTAATTTAATTTAATTTAATTTAATTTAATTTAATTTAATTTAATTATTTTTTGAGGCAGAGTCTCACTATGTTGTCCAGGCTGGCCTTCAGCTTGGACTCCTCGCCATAGCCTCCCTGGTAGCTGGGATTTCAGGTGTGTACCACCCTACCCTTGCCAAGGCTTAGTGTTTACATCAGTCTTTTAGGGACCTGGCCCAGGGTTGGGCAGTGCAGCAAGTGCTGTGGAAAGGAATGAGTATTGAGCAGTATAGCAAAATGGTCATGTATGTGACACTGGAGTCAGACTTCCTGGATTCAGATCCTGGCT
Organism: Dolichotis patagonum; assembly: GCA_004027295.1. Lineage (NCBI taxonomy): Eukaryota > Metazoa > Chordata > Mammalia > Rodentia > Caviidae > Dolichotis > Dolichotis patagonum. The sequence goes on along the minus strand of PVJX010007760.1, from coordinate 2,384 downwards.
CACCTGAATCTACTGGGGTTGGGGTTGACTTTGGACACATTTCTCATCCTGAGATCCCTCTTCCCAGTTCAGTTGCTGGAAGATAAGGTCAGACAAGTTATGTAAGGTCTCAGAGTACTGCTGGGCGCCTTTAAGTGCACATTGAGTATTTGTGATGGTGGTTACTACCTGGACAGTGTAGCAAACTCTTGGTTACCTCTCAGTAGCCCTTGAAGGAGAGGCTAATATGGTCCCCATACTGTGGCCTCAGTGTGCAAATTGAGGCCACAGAGGAAAAGGTGGTGAGCAGTAGAACCAGGACTCAAACCTGGCACCTGCTGGGGTAAGTGGGCCCCAAACTCATGGATTTCTTGCTACCCTTGTACTCTATGCCTTACCAATGCTAGCCCCAAAGACAAAGGATTGGGGATTGGGTCAGTGGCCCAGGAGCATCTCAAGGAAAACCAACCATAGCCCACCAACAAACTAAAAGGGTGATGAATAGGAACTTGTTATGAGCTGCAAAATCAACTTTAAAACAGAGAATGTGATTATGTTTTAAAAGTTAGCCCCTCCCCTACCATCTCTTCCATCTATTTGCCAGGAGGTTGGAAGTTAATGCATGCTTATTGAGTGCCCTTTTGAGTCAGGCCTTAAGTGAGGCATTTAAAAAATATTTTGGGTACAGTATGGTATTTTAATACATATGCACAATGGATAACCAAGTCAGGTTAATTAGCATTTCTATCTTCCCAAACATTTATCCTCTTGTATTGGTCAGCTTTTTGTCACTGTAACCAAATGCCTCATTTATACAACCTAATAGAGGAAAAGTTTATTTTTGTGTACAGTTTTAGAGGTTTTAGTCTATAACTGGCTGGTTCCAAGTCAAAAACATAATGGCAGAACGCATAGCAGAGGTAAGCTGTCACTTTATGGAGGCCAGGAAGCAGAATGAGAGGGAAAGAGCCAGAGAGGAGGAGGCCAGGCACCAGATGTAGTGGTAACCTCTGTTCACGAAATGAATTCTTTCCATGATTCTGGTTGCAAGTGAAATTGGACAAGAGCCAAATCAGATTTCCCCATAATGTCAGCATTGAACCTAAACACTGAATTTGATTTAGTTCTCGTCCAATTTTGGTTTGCAACCAGAATCATGGAAAGAATTAACCTCAAGAACTGAGGTACCACTGTATAATCCCCAAGATCATGCCCCCCTGACCCACGGCTTTCACCATCCTCCACCTGTTAAGTTTCTGTCACATTAAGGTGTAATGAATGGATTAATCTCACTGATGAAGTTAGAGGTCTCATGATCTGATTTTCTCTGGAAACACCACAGACTCACAGAAATATGCTTTACTACTTTCCTAGGTGTTTCTTAATCCAAGCAGGGTGATAATCAAGGTTAACCATTACCCACTTTTTGTTTGTTTGTTTGTTTGTTTGGTTTTGCTTTGTTTTTTGAGACAGGGTCGCACTATGTAGTCCAGGTTGGCCTTGAACTTACTATGTAGCCCAGGCTGTTCTCAAACTTGAGATGATCCTCCTGCGTCAGCCTCCCAAGTGCTGGGATTACAGGCATGCACCACCATGCCCAGCATCATCACATGTTTTTATGTGTCAACATCTTTATTTAGATACATCTAGTTATATTTGAAATACATTATAAATTTTTTTTATTGGTACCGCGAATTGAACTCAAGACCATGTGCTTGCAAGGCAGACGCTTATGCCACTGAGCTAAATCCTCAGCCCTACATTATAAATTATTATTGACTACAGTTACAGTACTGTGCTACAGAAAATCAGAACTGATTCCTCCTGTCTGACCATATCTTGAGACCCATTTTCTGACTTCTCTTTGTCCCCCTCTTCCCATCTCTTCCTGTATCTAGTGACCACTATTGCATTTTCTTCCAAGAGACTGATATTTTTAGTTTCCACAGATGAGTAAAAACATGCAGTGTTTGTATTTCTGTGCCAAACCGAGGCATTTTGTAGGCAAGATCTTTTTTATTATATTTTATTTAAAGAGAAAAAAAACAGAATAAAGGGTAGCAACAATACAGAATTCCAAGGAAAAAAGGAAAAGAACAACAACAACAAAACCTGAGAAATTATTACTTGACAAATTACATACTGACTTCTTGGAAATAGTTGTTCAAATTACAAAATTAGAACGTGTAAAGTAGACATTCAAATAGTGAGACTGTTAATAGTTCTGCTCCACGATCTGACAAAAACAGCAATATGGTCATCCATCTTACCCACTCAAATGTACGTGCAATTATATCAAAAGGGTAAAATTAAACACAACAAAACAGAACAAAGTGGATTACAAGAAAGCAATGTAAGAGACATAAATTTCAAAACCAGACAATCAGAGATATTCACTCTCTATC
>PVJX010007759.1:0-69293 GCA_004027295.1 Dolichotis patagonum | reverse complement strand
TTGATGCTTCCCTAACAAAATAAACAAAAGTTAAGGAAAAGAAGAAAAATTAGACACATGGTAAAAAAAAAAAATACTGGAAACACAGCACTGCTAGACAGGTTGTACAAAGAAACCTATTCATTCCAGGATCCACCTACAGTGACCAAATATTCCCATTTGCCAGAGACAGTATTTAGGATGTGGACATTTTATTTTTAAAACCTAGATAGTTTCAAGAAAACTGGGACAAATCGGTCACCTTGTTTCTATCAAGCAGCCTGAGAGAAGAGGTGGAGTGGAGAATGAATGTAAATGACACGGAAGACCAGTAGGCCAGGAAGGCCAAGAAGCAGAAGTAACTTCTAACATTCAAATATTAAGTAAAACATCCAGCCCTCAAAATTTGTTATAAATAAATGTATTCCTGACTATCCTTTGGGAAGCTAATTTCAACTCAAAGTTTATAGCTCTAAAACAAAGGAGTTTATATTTCCCTGGTAGCCATGGGGAACTTACTGGAATACCACACTTATGGAAAAGTTAAAGACTGAGCTCCTAAGGGACGAGTAGAACACCACTTCTGAATGACGTATTTTGTAGTCATATCTCCTGGAGGTGCTTAGTGACAAGTCACAGGGTTTTCAGAACTCTCTTCATGAGACCATAAGCCAGGATATTTTACATGTGTAAAGAAAACAAGAATAAATAAGGCCTGCCTCTGGAAGGGATGCAGGACATTTAATACCTGTATGGATCGCCCAGTTTCTAAAGAGTGGTGCATCTTTCTCCACATCCCACCCATGCCGAGCCGCATGCATCCACGGGATCTGGAAAATTTTCTTTTCCTGGAATAAAAAAAAGTAAAGAGCAATTGCAGTCATCAGGTTTGGCCAACCACGGCAGGGGGATCTTGGGTTCCCACGAGTAAGAGCTCGCACTAAGCACCACTGAGTTTGTTGACTGTCTACAGTGAAGTCAACTAAACCAAACGCAATTCCGGTTGAGTATCCAATCTTGACAATCTGCTCTGTGCAAGGATCAGACTTGCATAGCTTGACAGAGAAAGAATATATAGATATATTCCAAAGTCAAAGGGGAAATTTGGGGTATGCCAATGTAATGCATTATTCAGGTGTCTCTCCTTATAGAGGCCCACAAATAACTAGCAAACAACTGAAACCAAATGTCTTTATCTCTTGTTTAGTCAACAAAACATTCTACCTAAACGTCTAATCCTGAATCCACTGTCCTGCATGAAACAGCAAGAAGTAGAAATATGCAGAGATTAGGAGATAATATTCATTTCCTGGCAAAATTTCCTCAATACAATCTTTACATCAGACTATGTTTTTTACAGCATGAGATGGTACCTCAAAATTGCCTGAACGAGCCCTGGCAAACTCATGATTAGAAACTAATGCTTTAGAAACAAAGTCATATGCATAGTGAAAAGATATGTGTGAAAGCTGGGGAGTTACTGAGGTCCCCAAAGCACTGTGTACTTAACTCCACATGTCCACAGGAGCTCAATTTTGGTTTTTGCAACTGCCTAATAAGCTAAGTCTATGTCATAATTTCCACTTTACTGTTGAGGAAACCGAGGAGCAGAATCAAATTACTTAGCCAAGAAGCTTATGGTTAAATTATCTAAGTTCAGGACCTTATTATATTCCTACCATGTGTTGTCTCGCCGCTTTTAGTTTAACAGATTCCCAGTCCGAGGACAGACCTGTTGACTCAGATTCTGTGGCAATTAAAGCTCAGGAAACTGTCTTTTTTCAAAAACTCTCAGGCAGTTCTAGTAATTGTTAGGTACAAGGATCTCTGCACTACACAGTGGGGAAGGAAAGAAAATGTTAGGAAGGATTTTCCATCCCTTCAGCCTCACAGTGAAATCTGAAGGGGTTCCAGATGTCCCAGAAGGGACTCAATACACTGAACTGAAAATATTTCAGAATGTTGGAGAGTGTCCCAAAAACTGTTACAAGGGAAAATTCTACCATATTTTTGAAAGTCAATTATTAAAGGAGAACTGAAAGTGAGAAACTTTTTCATGAACTCCTCATTGTCCATTCTTGGTCACCCAAAGTGACAGCAGGGTCTCATTGGGTGTGAGTCAAAAGGCAGTGGATCAGAAAAGGGTCAGGGAAATTCTATTTTTTCATGTCCGTGAAAATCAGAGAAAATCTCTTAATGCAAGTTTTTTATGTTCATATGAGAATTAATACAATGAAAAGGAATCGATTTCAGAGGATTTTCCTGAAATGCACGTTCACAAACTAAAGCCTTCTGCTAAAGTGATAGAGACCCTGGAGAATTTGCTGTTGTACTTTTTCTAGATGAAAAGAGTTCTGCGGTGACAATCTAAAGTCTACCTTGTGAGACACAAAGTTGGTATAGGGAAGTTAAGTCATCTTCAGTAGCTGCACATGCTCACACAAAATCAAACGTATTCTCACAGAAACCATGCAAAAATCATGAAATCATGAAAGCAATGACTCCAGGTACAATACCCACTATGGAGCCTTTCAATATGGGCAGGGGACTCAAAAAGACCTTTCTCAGAAAAAGGTATACAATAAACACTTGAAAAGCTGGTAAATGATACTAATCAGTAAAGAATGAAAATCAAAATAATAAACGTCTCACATTTACCAGGATGTCTACAATTAAGAAAAAAACCCAGAAAATAAAAAGTGTTGGTGAGGATTTTGAAAAGCTAGAATCTTATTCACTATTGGAGTGTATATAAGACAGTGCAGCTACTGTGGAAAACAGTTTGGACATTCCTCAAAAAGCTAAACAGACCATTGTCAGGTGTTCCAGTAATTTCACTCCTGAATATATATTCAAAGAATTTCAACAGGTGTTCAAACAAAATCAGACATGCAACATGCATAGCAGCAATGCTCTCAGAAGCACAAAAATGGAAACAATCCAAGCATCTATCACCTGATGAATGGATAAGCAAAATGTTGCATATGCATGCAGTGGAATATTCAGCCACAAAGAAAGGAATGAAGTACTGACGCATGCTGACACATGGATGAACTTGTAAAACATTATGCTGATGGAAAAAGACCAGACACAAAAGGTCAAATATTGAATGAGTTTATTTATATAAAATAATCTAGAAAAAGAAAATTTAGAGACAAAAAATAGCTCAGCGGTTGCCATGGGTTAAGGGAGAAAGAAAAAGGCAGTGACTGTTTTAATGGGCTTGGCATTTCCTTTTTGTAGGATGAAAAAGGTTTTTGAAACTAGATGGCAGTGATGGCTACACAGCGTTATGAATGTGCTTAATGTTACTGAACTGTACATTACTAAAAATTCAAATGACAAAAAATATTTTAAGCTACCAGTAAATATTAACTAGCTTTTCCATGCTGCAGAAAAAAACCACCAAGTAAACATATCACAGATAGCTGTTTTTTAAAAAGACTATTTTTAAAGGTAAAAGGTGAGATTCATTTTTAAACTCATGAGATGTTCAGGCGTAAGCATCCTCATCACAGAACACTGTATTCTAAGTAAGAGTGAGGTGATGTTGTGTCTATGTAGACCCCCTAGCATCTTTAAGCACCCTCATGCCCACCCGCGGTGACCAGTGCTGCTCGAGTGGTAGCTGGACACTCTGCGTATGGAAGCGCTGAATGGACCAGTCCTCTCTCTCCTTGGAGACATGCACCCACCTCTGTCCATCTGAGAGCAGAAGACAGAAGTGCTGTTCAGAAAAACAACTCAGTTTCTTTTGAGCACTGCAGACAAACATTAAGTGGTCCCCTGCAAAAACCAATGCTTATTATCTCCCTCTGCCTCTTCTTTTTCCCACTGCTTATAAGATGTTCCAATCAATTTGCTCTCTTCGTTTGAACTTTCTACCATGTGCACAGGTAGCCTGATGTTCACACAAGGACAAGCCCGTTTGAAAGTGACGAAAAAGAAAGCTCGGGCACTGCCTGACAGGCCCTATACTTCGAGAGTGGTAGGTACATGGGTCCAACATGGAATAAAAACGCCAGGAATCACACAGAATTAGGACAAAAATGATGAGCCCAGAGGTGGCTCCCTCCTTCCTTCCATCCTAAACGGCCCAGAGAAACCATAGCAACCATTTGGACACATCTTGAACTAACTTGAGACTTTCAAGGGCAAGAAGGAAAACAAAACCATAGGTGTTACGATTAGGATCTAGAAAAGCTTGTGGTTATAGACTGATGCACAGTGGACCTTTTGAGATTCTCATTTGAACATATCAACCATAAAGAGATACTTTGGGAATATTAAAAGCATTCAAATATGAATATGCTGATGATACTAAAATTGCTACTCCTTCCAACTGATAACAGGGTTGTATATTTGTAAGAAAATATCTTTAAGTCTTATACACACACACACAAGCACCCACAAAGGTACTACAAAATATTAATAAATCTAGCAATCTAGATGTGGGTATATGGGAATTTGCTATATCAGTCATTCTAATCATTATTAAAAACATACTATTTACATTTGTAAATACTCGTAATACAAAGTAGATGCCTCAAGTCAAGGCTCCACACATATAATGCTGCTTTACAACCTTTCTCACTGTTCTTTTGGCAGAATTCAAAGGATTTATTTCATCACCAACATCCTTCAAATTTATCAGAAGCAGGAAATGGAAACAAAGTAAGGCAGTAGTTAATCACTCCCTTGTTTTTTCCTAAGAACTTACTGGGTTGGATGGGCTCTTCACGGAGGAGGCACGTGACAGTGGTCAACCCACACTCACTATTTATAAATCCAATAATAACACAAACACAAGCAATGCTGCTCCTCATCAGTACACGACCTTCATTCGTGTATCTGCAGAACACATTTTATGGAGTGGCTTCTACTCACTACTCACTGAGTGACACTCACAACAGCCACGTACTGCACATGGAGCTTCCGACCTGCGCACACAAACAGGATATTCTGACCACCACCTGCCGTGGTTTGCATATGGCTTCAGTGCATCCTCCTTTGGCCCCTGGTGTGGAAGTGTTGAAGTGACAAAACCTTGAAGAGATGGGGTCTTAATGAAGGATAATTAGGTCATGGGACCACTGTGCTTATAAATGGGTTAACAACGTCTCAAAGGAATGGAGCAGATCAGATAGGAGTGGATCAGTTCCCTCAAGATCAAGTTGTTATAAAAACAGCAAGCTGGCCCCTGCCCTGATCTCTTTTTCCTTGCTTACACATTTTGCTTTCTACATCTCTGCCAAGTTGTAAAGCAGCCCATGAGGGCCCTCACCAGAACATGGATCATGTGCTGTTTGAGTGCTCTAACCACTAGCATCGTGTACCAAACTAACTTTATAAGTCACCCAGTCTCAGGTGTTTTATTATAACAACACAAAGTGGACTAAGACACCAGCTAAGGCACAAGTAAATCTTAAAGTACCAGGTATACTGTCTGTTTTCTTAAGAGTCACAACAGTCTTCAGCAGAGAAATGAGTTTGAACTACCTAAAATATAAACAGGATTCTTAGAATGCTTGTGAGTGGGAAGGAATAGCATGGGGCATTCAATTAAGCATTTATGTAGACAGATGAGTGGTAACAAACTGAAGTTAGGGGAAACCTATAAAAAGATGCTGGTGGAAGCATGTTATGGAGGAAACACATCCTGAGTCCACAGTGAGGCCTGCAGAGACAGTGGCAGCACTGCCCATGTGCATGGCTATGGCCCTGTGCACGCTGCTGCCAGGCCTCGATGGATGGGATGCCTGTCTGACAGGAACCACAGGCCATTTGGCAGCTCAGGGTCTCCTGTGTCAGGGTTGGCCTGAGAAGCAGCAGCGGCCGACAGCCACTGGCACATACTCCCCTTGCATCAGCTGGGTTCTTGTCCACTCTAGCAGAGGACCCATGAGGTGGCAGAAAGGACTCCTTCCAAGGTCCTCCTAGGGAAGAGAACTCTCACACCAAAGGCCTAATGAATGAAGCCCAGCAAGAACGGCCACTCAGGATAAGTGTTGGCTTGTAAAACACAGAACTCTGCTTGCCTTCTGGTCTTGGATTGCAAGAATAAAGTAAATGAAAGAAAAGTGGACTCCATGATGAGCACTTCTAAGGAAACAACCATTAAAGGGTGCAATAGTCTTCTAGGGCTACTGTGACAAATGTCCACAACCTCATCTCTAATCAACTGAAATTTATTCTGTCACAGTGCTGGAAGCTAGAAATGCTAAATCGAGTCAGCAGAGCTGTACTCTTTTCAAAAACTCCACTGGAGAATCCTTCCTTGCTTCTTGCAGTTTCTGGTAGCTCCAGGAATTCCTGGCTGGCAGCTACATCACACCAATCTCTATCTCTGTCTTCACATGGCTTCTCTATGTGTGTCTTTTCTTCTGACTCTCAGGAAGAGAATCATTGGATTTAGGGTCCCATAGATAATCCAGGATGATCTCATGATAAAGGTCTCAACTTCATGTGCAAAAACTCTTTTTCCACACAAGATCACAGTCAGAGTTTGTGGCGGTCAGGATGTGGATTGATCTTTGGGCAGGCTGCTACTCAGCCTTCTATAGAAGACAATTAACACAGGATAAGGGAGGCAAGATGATGCCATGTTCTCCACATTCAGATGTGTTTTAGGAAAAGCAAAAGAAAAACAGACCACTTATATTTTTTCAGAATTCAGGAACATCTGTTTTAATCTCACATTCTATATCAAATCAGGTAAAATTTCTTCAAACTAGAATCCCACGGTGGGGTTTGCATGAACTAATGCATATGCCTTGCTTAGAAGAGTGCATGGCACACAGCATGTAACAAATGTTGGTTCTTACTGTCGTCATTATCATCATCACCATCATCATACCTTCTTCTTCTTCTTCTTCTTCTTATTATTATTATTATTACTATTATTATTTAATATACTGAATTTCTTAAACTCCCCTTTACTACCATCCCCCTTCCCCTGTACGTCCTAACTGATCAGGCAAAGGATAATCTGATCTTTTGTTTCTCTGGAAAAGGTTAATTACCTATCTAAATCTAAAACACTACAGATACAGCAAGCTTAAAAAATATATACTATGAGCTGATGACATAGCTCAGTGGTACAACATTTGTCTAGCATGGGCAAAGCCCTGGGTTTGGTCCTAAGCACCGCAAGAAAAATAATAAAAGTTTTTTTTTTAATGTAAGACTAAAGGTATGCCACAGGATAAATGAAATAACCACATGGTTTATTTATTTCTATTTATACCCACCTTGTTTCAGAAGGACTTATTTAAACAGATATTCAAATATAGTAACATTAAATTTAAAACAAATGAAAGGATAAGCACAAAGAGACTATCTGAGTGATCTGAAAAGATAAAATGAAAAAAGAAATGATATTAGTTTGGGAAAAAAAAAAAGCCATACTATCATTTCCACTCGCTAGAAGCCGGTCTCAATCTGCAATCTGGCTCGAAGCTCCCAGACCTGGTACAAAAATAAAGCCTGACTGGCTGAATTATTCATTGTGTCCTTCAGACTTAAAAAGAAAAAAGAGGCAGGTTAGAGAAGAGTAAAAAAACATTTCCTCAGAAGAACTGCAATTATTCCCAGTAGTAGGAGAGAAACTTCCCCCTTGAACTTCCGTAAGGTGCGTGGAATATATTCAGTTACTTTCTAAGTTATAATTATGTTTTTTTAAATGTTTTTACATAATTATCTCTTTCTGAATCACCCCTAACAGCTAGGATCAACTGGTTAGAGTTTAGAGGTTAAAATTTAAGTAAGAGAGTATTGGGGGAGAAGGAGAGTTGTAAATAAATAACTACTTTTTTACAACATGTGAACACAAAAACTGGGCTTCCTTTAAAGACAAAAGACATTTCTTGCAAGACAAAAACCAAAATTCTTTAAATGGGAAATGTTAAAAAGAACCCAAAATGCCCCATTCCTAATATGAAACTATGCAGTTTCTATGTCTTTAATCCTAGAAAGCCAGCAATAGCGAAGAGGGGTGTGGAGAAGGACGTCGGCCAGGGTCCCTGAAGAAACCATAGCAAGGAGCTTCCCATAAAGCCATGCAAGAGACCAAAGGAGTGTTGCTACAGGAACTCAAAATTCAGGTGACGGACAGAAGATGGATACCTCTGTCATGATAACTTGATGTTTTATAACCATTGTTGGTTGGTTCCTGTAATGAGCAACTCCAAGATTCTGAACACAAAAACAAATTTTATTTTTGGTGGTCTGTGTGGGCCTGCTTTCAGCAACTCTTCCTTCCACATGCACATGCACAATTTCACACACCAAATACACTTACCTTGTTAATCCACCTTAACCCCGGTATTGTATTTGAATTTATCTGTTCCTCCAGCCAGGGGCGCATTCGCATCCTTTCCACCGGCATGGTACCCTTCTGCAAAAGGGAAACACAGCATGAGACATTTCTGCTACTGACTCTACCTTCTGCACTTCAAAGCTCTACATCCCTCCTTAAGCCTTTTCTGTCTCCTCTTTCCTTGGAGTTGGGGGGGCTGAACAATGTATTCAGGGGTGTTATTCTCCAGCCACCTGTCCTTGCTTACCCATCCTGCTCCTCCTGTCTTGGTGGGGCAGTGGAATGGACCAGGCCTGCACTCTTTAGGCTGCAAGGACCACAGGCATCACAGGTCTATCTAGCATACACCCAGCTACCTAGAGAGTCTAGACATCCCCCATGGTGTTGCTTTAGGCTAAGACTTAGGCCCTTTCCTACTCTAGCTGTGTTCAGAGCAGAAAATTTCAACATATCAGGCATTCTGAGCACCAGTATCTTACAGAATCTTCAGTATCAGCTCTCTGAAAGCCAAGGATGGTCAGAGCAAAACAGTTTTGTGGTAAAGAGTTATGATAACCAACTCCTTTCTTTGGGTATCTATGTTATGTAAATGCTGGGAACTCCCAACCGTGGCACTTAAAGTTACATAAAAGATTCCATTTTCAGAGCTTCCAGCACCTTATCCTTTCTTCATCTTTGCTTTTACTGCATTGTGATATCTTATTTGCTCCCTCAACCATCTTTTCTCAATACCTTCTTCCCCTCTGACCCAACAGTGTCTCCCTTGACTTTGATTTACTTCGCCTTAGAAAATCGTTTCACGACCTGAACATCTTTCCTCCATCAGTCCACATAGTGCCTCTTCCTGCTCATCCCATATTTCTTCCTAGGAGTCTTTCCCTTGGCCACCAAAATATAGCCAAACAGGAATCACTAATAATGTATCTTTCAAACTGCCAACTACTCCCCTTCAACTTCTTTATGCCTACTTTTCCATTTTATTTGAGATCTAAAACCAAATACAACACCAGCTTAAGACTACAGGACTTCATGGACAATGCTGATATTATAACCCTTTTTTCAACCCTTGACTATTTCTTGGTTCTATCACTCATTTCCTCCAAAATTGAGCTCTGAAAATTCCATTCAGACGCATGAGAGCTGAGACGACCGTCTCAGTGTTTCAAAACTCCGTCTTCTAGCCTACTAATGATTTATCTTCTCTACACTCTGGCCCTAGTTAATCTCAGAGAAGTATCATTGCAGGAACCACATGGGGCCTCATTTTTGCCTGCAAGAGTCACCTGGCTTTTCCCTGTACCACCTCCCAGTTCCAGGCCACTCATTGTTATACACCTCCTGCTCCTTGCTCTTTCCAAGCCCTTTGCTCCTCTTTCCTGGTCTTTGCCCATCTTTTCCATCCTCCAGAGACCCAAGCTCCACCCTCCTTCTCCACCAGACCTTTGCAGACCACTGCAGCCTGAAGTAATCCCTCATCCTCCAACTTCTACTGCACTCACAGATCTTACATCGCTCATGTGAAAATCAAACACTGTTTTTGGGCAGCCATTGTAAGCAAAGTCTTTAAACCAACCTATCACCTTACCACTCAGCTTTTCAGCTTTGTATACCCTCCCTTCCCAAGAAAATTATGAGTTTTTGGTTTTGTTTTTGCACTGCTGAGGGATGTAACCTAGAGCCTAGAGTTAGGCAAGCACTCCACCACTGAGGTGTACCTCCAATCTTTTAAGTTCTTTGAGAGTAGGCAATTCCCTTCTTATAGGTCTACCAATCCCAGGTGTAGCCTTCTATATAGGAAACATTTGATATAAGGACTGGGCCAAAACTGAAGTTCAGTCTCAGTGGGGTCCACTGGAGGTTGGCCTGTCCACGCATCTGCAAGCTCCAGGTCACCCCTCTTTGAGACATAAGCAAGAAACTTAAATAGACATCACTAGATGACCTGGAAAGGCCATATGGAGTCCTCAATGCACTTGCTCCCCGTGGGTCTCAAGTTGTTGAATTCCTTCATTCACATATCTACTCAGAGATCATGGATTGAGAATGAGATTCCATGAACTGGAAATGATATGGTGTTCTTTGCTCTCTTGACTCCCAATCAATCAGGATTCAGGAAAGAACAGAATTACCAATACGAAGGGTCTCATGTACAAGAGAGTTACAGCAAAGAGTCACAGAAGAGCTCTAGCAGCTCTATACACAGAAGATCACACTGAGTGATCACTGCGAGGGCTCTGCCCTGCAGGCAGGTGACCACAACCCAGCTCCATCCTCCCTTGGAAGAAGATCTGAAGACATCGAGTGGGGGTAAAGGGAAAGAAGAAGTAGGGGTGGTGACAGCAGTTACGTGCTGATGGCAATGGGCTGCATTTCTTCTGAGGAGATAATACAACATGCAGAACTGCTGCTGCTGTGTGGAACCTCAGCAATATGGAGACACAAGAGGAAAGTATGAATGACCCAGCTTTCAATTTGGAATTGTAACAATACGTTTCTTCTCAAATTCTTTCACAAATAACCCATTTGGGAAAAATGATCACCTGAAATATTTCAGAAAGTCAGTAAAACAGTAGCCTATGAGGGGAGATACTGTTGAACTACATCATTTCCAAATTCTGTAAATATGAATTTGTCTGCTTACTAAAATTTATTCGTGGCCACAAAAATCAATAACTCATGGTGATATTGTGGCCACAGCAGACAAGCACAGAGAGGAAAAGAGTACAAGTCACCCAACGTGCATGTTCCCAGCTGAGGTCAAGCAAGGCAACATACTACCTTCCTGTTTCTGCTCGCCTACTGCTAACAAATGTTCTTTTCACGGTCTATTTAGTGACATTTTTCACACTTTTGTCCTTCTAGTTGGTCATTTTGCCATTTGACATGGTCCCTGACAGTGGTGCTAAAGTGCTGTGCAGTGTTCCTCTAAACATGAAGGCTTCACCCAGGTAGGAGTTATAGTGCTGTGTGGACAGGGGCTGTGGCTTCAATATTAATCAAGCAATAACATGTATTAAATAAAGCATCTTTCAACATAAAAAAATACAACAAGATTATATAGTAATCAATCAATGAAATGTGACTGGAGGCTCCAAGGAACTTGATATCCTTATAAGAGAGAAGGTCTGGCACAGAGGTACATACCTATAGTCCCAGCATTCTGAGAGGTCAAGGCAAGAAGATTGCAAATTCAATCCCAGCCTGGACAAATCAGCAGATTTAGCAAAACCCTGCCTCAAAATGTAAAACATTAAAAAGGACCGAGGATGTGGCATGATGTGAAGGTCTTAGGATTCATTCAGGTCTCTAGTACCAATAAAAGGGAGGAGGGATGGTGGATGCTGACACACAAAAAACGGCACACAAACCCAGAAAGCACCTCTGTCTGTGATAACAGAGTCAGAGTCTGGAATGAAGCTACCACAAGCCAAGGAATGCCTGGAGCTACCTAAAGCTGGTAGATGTGGGATGGGTTTTCCCCTAGAACCTGCAGAGGTAGCTCACAGATAGCCTGCTGCCACCTTGATTTTAAACGTCTAGCCTCCTGAACTGTGACAGATACATTTGTTGTTGTAAAACACATTGTTTGTGCTACTTTGTCCTGGCAGCACTAAGAACTCACGCAGAGGTGAGAGGCAAAGCAAAGGCCTCAGACCAGGGGGGCCAGCTCCTGGAAGACAGTCAGCAATGTGGAAGAGCAAGAAAGAGAGACCAGGCTGGCCCTACAGGTTCTGGAAAATGGTGTGTAGGATTTTGGTCAACATCTTAAGAACGAAACTAAAGGATTTAAACAAATGAATGGTAAGGCTAGTTCTCTCAGTGGTAAAGACAAGCCCTGATTGTGATATCCAAGGGGGTGCTTCATTAGCTTTAATGGGCATACAAATCTCAATTCACTAGTCCTCCACGACCTGTGATTCCACCTTGTAACAAGCTCCTAGGTCCATGTACCACACACTGAAAAGTGAGAATCTAGATTTTCCTTAATTTTTGCATATAAATTGAGTGAATAATCTGTGACTTCCTATAAAGTCCAGTCACTCTGGTCAGCAGATCTTCTCACTGTATCACATCATCTTACTGGTTGATCCATCACTTATTTGCATACTATGGTTTTCTAACAAGGATGCAGTTCAACAACACACAAAATGTATCTCTACCCTGGCCAAACTACCAGAGTGTTATAGTTGGAAATGGTTTACCCCTAAATGTTGATACACTGGATTTGGTCCCCCATGTAGTAATGCTGAGATTCTGGAACCTTTAAGAGGTAAGGCTTACTGTAAAACATTTAGGCCATTTCATGAATGTATTAATGCTATCTCTTGGTAGTGGGTCAGGACCTGTGAGATTAGATTCCTGTGAGAATTGGTTGTAATAAGCAAGTCTGGCATCTCCTGCTAGACCCCTCTTCTGCACACACTATTGGCACTGTAATGTCATCTGTCATGAGGTTTTCACCTCAGCCAAGCAGGCACTGTTGCCATGTCTTTGAACCTCCAGAACTCTCAGCTAAAGAAACCCTTTACCTTTAAAAAAATCTCATCCTGTATTTTGTTATAGTAACACAAAATGAACTAAGATATATGGAAAACAAACACAAAAAAAATTCACAAACTTATTTTTGGTGTTTTTATTTGTTTCTCATTTTATACAAGATATGCATTGAAACAATCATATATAGAACATGGAAGTTCTATATATAATTCTAGTCCCCTCCCTTCCACGGAACATGTAATAAAGCACTAGTGGTCTTGTCACATGACATTGCACAGAAAGTTTATCATTTAATATGGTTTCCTCACAACAATCAAAGGATGAACAAACACCATTCTTCCAAAAAGAAAAGAACATTCTTTAGAAAGTTCTGGAGTTCATACATTTTTCTCTCTTCCTTAAAGAACTAGTTAAACTTATCTACTAGCAGTGCCTATGTGTAATGCCAAAAAAAGTAATGAGTGGGTCCTTGGTAATAGAATCTCCTACAAAAAATGTTAAACTTCTCTAGTTGCCCAATTTATGTAAAGATTATATCATCATCACCATTATGATTGTTAAAACAGACAAAGTCAAGCAAAAGTCCCCTCTGCCTCTAGTCCTGGTATCAGGTCAGTCTTCTGAGAAGATGTCTCAGTTAGGAGAGGATATACTCTACCACATCATACCCCTAAATACTAGCTAAGTCCCAAGGCCCTGGGAAAGACAGAGGCCAAGGCCAGTCCCTGAAGGGTGGAACCACAGGTCAACTCAAATTTTAAAGTTCTTAAATCAAACTGTTATTAATTATAATGAATTTTTAAGAAAGACAGACTGAACAATATTTTATTAAGGAAAACTCTTATAAAGAACTTTACCTATTTTAGGTTATATTATTATTTTTTTAATAGCTAGAGTATCACCAATGATGCACAATGAAAAGTTAATCACTTGTATCAAGGCATTTCCTCTGTTTTACTTGATTTTATTCTAGGTCTAGTCCCCTCCCCTCCACGGAACATGTAATAAAGCACTAGTGGTCTTGTCACATGACATTGCACAGAAAGTTTATCATTTAATATGGATTCCTCACAACAATCGAAGGATGAACAAACACCATTCTTCCAAAAAGAAAAGCAAAGGAAGAATTCTACTCTGAGTCTACCACCAAACCTGACCATTTAGGTAGGCATTGAAAACAGAACATATTTCCAAAAGCAACAAGAGTCAGAAGACTGAGTACTGGAAAGAAAAGATGCCAACTTAGCATTTATTTTCTATTTTCTATTGTTGAAATTCAAGGCAACCCACTGTTCTTTCTGTATGGCAAACTTCCCATGGACATAAATATTAAGGCCATGCAAAATGTGAACAGAGTTGGAAAAGGCAGGAACTGAGTGGAGAAGACATTTAGTTTTCCTAAGAGAACCAAAGTACACAGACATGGGGCTGGGGATATAGCTCAGCAGCACAGGGCCTGCCTGGCAAGCACAAGGTCCTGAGTTCAATTTCCAGTACAAAGAAAGAAAGAAAGAAAGAAAGAAAAGGAGAGGAGAGGACAGGGGGAAGGGGAAGGGAGGAGAGGGGAGGGGAGGGGAAGGGAAGGGAAAGGAAGGGAAGGGAAGGGAAGGGAAGGGAAGAGAAGAGAAGAGAAGAGAAGAGAAGAGAAGAGAAGAGAAGAGAAGAGAAGCACAGACATCAGAACACTTATGTTCTGGTCCTAACTGTCATTGCTGGTGTCCTTGGGCTCATCACTTCATCTTCCCAGTTCACATTTTGACCACCTAGAAAAGTAAAATACCTAAAAAAAGGTAAGTTCCATTATCTAGAATTCTATGAATCCCTTTGTAACCTGAAGGCTTGTGACCTGGTTTTTTATAAACTTCTATACACCAGGTTGTAAAAGTAAAATCCTAGAAGTTTTTAATCCCATAAACATAAAATACAAGCAACTTCTGCTTCAAAGAAAATAAGAGTTGAAACATTTGCCCTTAGGCCTGACCAAAGGCACTTTTTAAAATCAGCTATCAACATACCTTTGAGAGTTGGGCTGGGGATCACCTCCAAACCATGGCACCTGGTTATAAATCAATTCAGCCCATGTTGGGTACAGGAGACCCTGGTTATCCATGAAGGATATGATTTAAGATCCCCCGTTGAGGCCTGAAACTATGGACAGCATTGAGCTTTATATATACTGTGTTTTTTCCTTTATATAGTTACCTATGTTAAACTTTCGTCTTCTCACTTAGAGAAAGGTCTTGATGACTGCTCTTTGTCATAACCTAATAGGCAGCTTATGACTGTTGCCATTTGGAGCCACTGTTAAATAAAATAGGGGTTGCCGGAACATACGCACTGCTGATCTGACGACTGAGATGGCTTCTAAGTGACTAACCCGTGGGCGAGGTACACAATGTGGATACACAGGACAAAGAGAAACTTTTAACAGCCGAGGAAAGGTGGAGCAGAAGGGCATGAGATTTCATTACACTACTCAGAATACTGCACCACTTAAAATCTATGAACTATTTCTTTTGGGAATTTCTCCACTTCATATTTTCAAATCCTAGTTGACCCAGGCTAATTGAAATCACACAAAACAAAATCCCAGATAAGGGGAATTAGTGTATTTCAAATATCATTAATGTCAGAGATACTTGCTATGATTCGTATAACATGAATAACCCTCCATGAAGTTCACATCACTATGGTCCTAATTAGTACTATTAAAAGTGATGCTGAATTTACATCTAAATAAGTGAAGTTTGGGTCTAGAAATCCTCATGTGATAGCTACTGTTTACTAGCACTGACTCTGTGCTGATACCAACATTAGGGTTCTGTTATTAAACTCTTATAACCCTAGGAGGTAGGAACTTGATTATCTCTTATAGCAGATGCAGGGATAGATCGGGGAACAGCTGAAAGGCAACCTGTCAGTCAGAAAGGAAGCCAAGACTCAGCCAGGGCTGTCTAATGTGCACAGCCGGGGCTCATTAGCCCTGCTCTGCTTTCGTCTTACTTTACCCAGCCCTCGGTTAGGCATTCTCTTCACTGATCTACTACTAACCTTTCTCAAGCTTCTCTAACTTGTATACCACTGACAGCACCGACTTCCTAAAACATCACTTTAATCACATTTCTTTAATTCTAGAGACTTCTAAACACCCCTGCTAGAAACAAGAACAAAATATATTTTTAAAAATCTGTTTTAAAGCACAAGGGAGCTGACACGGGAATAAAGAAAATGGAGGGTAAAACCTGGGAGAAAAAGGAAACCAGGGAAGGTAAGTCTGATATCTAGGACTTCTCTTCTAGTCCAGTCTCTTAAAAAAGAAGACATAGGGCTCAGGTGAGCAGGGGGACAAAAATTGTAGATTAGTAACTAATCAGGAAAAGGGAGTCTGAGAAACTACCTCACCCACGCTTTGTAAGTAATAAAAGTAAATGGAAATACATAGTGTAATATCAAAGATCAAAGCCCAGCTTTGAATCATCTCAACCCTTGATCAAATTAAAAAGATCTGAAATTACCAGAAATAAATGTGAATCTTATCTCTAAAAAGACAACACTATCTGAGGTTTCATATTATCTCTGGAGCTTTTCATATGCTATCACCAGTATTCAATCAATATAACTAGGAGTATGAAGATAAAATAAAAAAGGCAATAAAATAAAAAACCATGGGAAGTAATAAGTAATATAAACAGATTCACAGAAATACAGATACAGGTCTTAAAGAGATTAGATGAATATTCACAGACCAAATTATTCAGATACAATCTTTGAAATACCTACTGGAAATTTAAAATGCCTACTGGACTGGAATGTAGCTCAGCAGTAGAGTGCTTGCCTAGCATATGCAAGACCCTGAGTTCAATCCCCAGTACAAAACAAGCCTACATCTAACATGGTTAAGGAACTAAAAGACAAGGTGGGTATGTTTGGCAGAGAACTAGAAGCTATAAAAAAACAGAAAGCCTAGAACTAAAGGATAAATCAAGGAACTCAATGGATTGCTTTAACACGAGCTTCAAAACAAATGGGAAAAAAAAATGTAAGGCAGCCAAGAAACAGGGCAGATGAAAATACAGAAAAATGAAACAGGGATAAAGCCAAGCATGGTGGTGCACACCTGTAATCCCAGCATTTGAGAGGCTGAGGCAGGAGGATCACCAAAAGTTCAAGGCCAGCCTGGCTGGACTACACAGTGAGTTCAAGGCCCGCCTAAACTACATAGCAAAACCCTGTCTCAAAAAGCCAAAAGAAAACAAGGGGAAAAATGAAGCAAAGGATCAAAAGTTTAGATAAACGTTCAAAAATAAACATTTTCTAAAATATGGGTAACTTGGAATTTCACAAAGGCAGGAGAAAGAATGAGGCAGAAACTGTATTTGAAAAGACACTGGTCAGTAACCTTCCAATCACAAATTTAAGAATCACCGCAAAGCCCAATTGGACAAACACAAATAAAAAACACCTTAGGCATACTGCAGTACATCTGCTAAAACCAAAAGCATAAAGGGATTGCAATGTGGCTCAGGGGTGCAATGCTTGCCAAAAGATAGACAAACATCATAAAATCCTCCAGAGGGGAGAAAAAATAGACTCAATACCTTTAGAACACAATAGCCAAAAAAATTCACAAACCCCTCCAAAGCCACAGGCCCTTCCAGTGACTACTCCAAAGAAGAAACAATGGAAGACAGACTGAAAAAACAAAACAAAACCCTGCCATTTAAAAATCCTATGTCTACAGAATATTTCCTTTAAGAATGAAAATGAAATCAAACCATTTTCACTCCGAAAAACTTAAGAGACCTTTCTGCCTGCGGAGCCACTGTCAATCAGCTGACAGGAAGAGAGTCACAAGAGATGGCTGAGAGCTGGGCAAAGAAAGGCGAGCTAGGTGACTAAGGAGAGGGCTGGTGCTGACCTCTGCGTCACTGAACCCGACCACGGCAACCCCCGGTCCCACGCGTCCCTCTTCCCGTGCGACATGGGTTCTCGCCACCTAACAACCATCCCGACACAGCCATGTGCCCACGCCTCTCCTCAATCTCTGGAAACTGTGCTGTCAAATAAAAGCTAACGCCAACCTGTTTTCATTCGTTAAAGCTTCTCTCGCAGCCCTAACCACTGCACACTCCTGAATTTCGCCGTGGCCTTCTCAGTACCTACTCACCCTTTTCATCAACAGACATGTCTTAAACATATGGGAATACCAGGCACTGTGCTAAGTGCTGCGGAGGACTGGAAGATGTGTGAGATGTGATCATTACCCTCAGGGAACTAATAAGTTAGCTGGCAGTGCGAGACATAAATTATATAAGGCTAACTAGTAATACGACAATTATAATAATAAAACTATGCAATGGAGATCAGAAGCAGTATAAGATTAATTGCAGCTGAGTTAACTAGGTCACAAGGAATACATAAATCATTATTAAGTGGGTTTGTAAAGGAAAGCTTTATGGCAAAGGAAGAGTTAAATGGTGAGGCATTGCCTAGGCAGAGGGAAGGGAGCAGGTAAGTCAGGTAAGGTAAAAGGTTGTGTCTATAGGCAAAAACAGGGCTGAGCAATGGGTGTCTACTGATAAGACAGAGCAACCAGCATAGGTGGGGTTTCATGAGGCTCACCTATACGTGGGAAGCAAGTACCGCACCGAATATTTAACATTGGCCATCTCTAACCCGCACCATGGCTCTTACCTGTTACTATTCCCATTTTACAAATGAGGAAAAGTATACCTAAGACAGTAACCCATGACAAAGAAGAAGGAAGAGGAGGAGGAAGACAGGAGTGGGGGAGAATGGGAAGGAGGAGATAAAGAACAGGAAAGGAGGAAGGGAAAGGAAGAAGATGAGAAGAAAAATGAATAAAATAAAGAAAAAAATGAAAGAACAGAGAAAAGAGAAAAGATGGAATGTGCAAGTCACCCAAGGCCTCCAGATGACGGATTTAGGCCGGGGATTTAGCTCAGCGGCATAAGCGCCTGCCTGGCAAGCACAAGATCATGAGTTTGATCCCCAGTACCAAAAAAACAAACAAACGAATGATGGATTTGAAGCCAAGACTTTCCAGAGGGTCTCAAATGCCTGACTAAATTCTGATCTTGTCTAAAAAAGTTATTAGAGATTTCCGAGTGAGTGGCTTCAGAAAAGTCACATATCAATATCACAAACCAAGCTTCACTAGATACAGAGCCAAACAGAGGTAAGGAGATAAATCAGAAAGTACTTCTCTGGTTCAGGATGGTGGCTATAAGAATGTACAGAAACCAAAACAAAACACAAGTGATAACACACTCACAGTATTTTTTCCTGGGTACACACTAATCCTTCCCCAAATACAAAGTCCTCTTATATGATATTCTATGCCCTTCACACTATTTTGTACCTTTTTCAGCAAAAGTAAGAGTTTCCATGCACAATTTCATGAATTGAGAGACAGTTAAGTTGAACACTGAAAATCATCATCATTTTTTCCATCACAAAATTTGTTCCAGTGCTTACAGGAGTCAGATGCCAAGCCAAATGCTTTTCATGCATTATTTCTTTAACCTTCCAGCAAGCTACATGGGGTACTGTGTCTTCCCTCATTTTACAGAGGAGGAAATGAAGTTTCTTACCAAGCTCAACATCTATTAAGCTAAAATTCAAATCCAGATATGCCTGCCTCCAAAGGATATGCCGGAACCAATGTTTTGCAAACCTCTGGTAACAATCCAATAGGAAATCATGGAATCAGTTTATTGGATTAAGGTTAGTATTACTGGATTACAATCCGCATTTTAAATTTAATTTTAATGTGCTGGAATATAGAATACAAAATATGAGTGTCTACCACAAATAGAGTGCATATAGTTTCATTAAACTTTTGTGTCAATTTTACACTGTATCACATTCTGTTACACTGAGATACGGCCAACAGACATAAAAAAGCATTGCATTAGGCTGAAATGCTTCCTGAGAGTGTATCTACAGAGTGTGTGTGTGTGTGTGTGTGTGTGTGTGTGTGTAAGGGAAGGGGAGACGGTAATGTGGAAAATGGAAAGCACAATGGGAGAATACAGGAAGACAAGGAGAAGCAAACTCACTTTTAGTACTGGAGTGACCACCGGGAGAGAGAAATAAAATGTAAGAGGGAAACATCACTGCATAACTCTGGCATGAAAATATCATGTTCACAACTAAAACAACCTGATTCTGTATATTGTGAGAGCTGTACAACCTTCCCATTTGGCTATGCTCAATACCTCTTTGCCTACAGTATCTGTTTGTATCACTCTACATACTCTCATGGGACCTTGAAAGGTAAAGCTGACATTTGGCAGCCGTGAAATTAGAAAGACGTTTAACATTTGGATGGAATGTCAGACACAGAAAAAAGCAAACCTCCAAACTGTACATATTATCTGCACTTACACAACACTGAATTTTAAAAGCTTTGTTAAATTACAGGAAAGTGAATAAGAGAAATCAGCTGTATCATATCCACTGTATCACTGATATCATCTTTATTTTATGCATTTACTGAGGGAGTCACTGCCATTTAGTACCCATTGGCCCAAAGGCTTTTGAACATGGGAAAGAGGGAGAACAAGTGTGAGCAGAATTCATGATTAATGGGAAATAAATGCACGTGTAATTATCATTCTAAGGTGCCTTTGCCACAAAACAAATTTCCCACCCACACTATGACTCATTCAGATTATAGTTTACCATATTTGCCACTCTATCCAGACTTTTCTTATTAGGCAAAAAGATTTTTGGAAGACTTTACCACAGTTACTTCACAAAATTGACCATCTCTGGTCTCACACTACTCTGGTGCCTGAAGCAATGAGATTCAGCTTCTGATATTAAGATTTGCTACTTCCTCACAAGCACCAGCAGCCCAAGAAACGGCCTCAATTTGTGTGCTGAAAAAGACACCAACGTGTCCCTGGTTTCCAGTACAAAAAGTGAATCAGCAGTCATTCCAGAAGACAGTGCAGCCTCACGAGAACACGAGGTCGTTCATCCAGACAGAGAGCTCTGAAAATACCTGTCATGTGTCATGTTCGTGCAGATGTGTTTCTCTGAGCCAGTCCCAAGGGCAATTTTAGGAAACTCAATTTAAGCACATAATGAGAAAGCAGCCAGACGTCCCTACTGGTCTTTTCTCCCCTGACCCACCCCCATCCCTTGCCCTCCCACTCACTGCCACGTTAGTCACTGCACGCTTCCGTCTGCTGTCCCCATTCCTCATTGCCTCTTGCAGTGCTCACTGGTGCAGCCTTGCTAGGAGAGCTCATTTCTGGCCTGTACTGTACCGCAACATCCATTTCCAGGCCATCCTGTCTTTGGTCCATTTTCGCATTCTACTTGCGATTTCACAATCTCAAAAACAAATCTGTGCTGCTTACTCACATGCTTAAGAAACCTTTCACTAGTTTTTCATCTAGTGCCCTTAGGAAAGAGTCGGTTCCTCATCAAGGCCTGAAAGTGCCTTCCTAAGTTTGTAATACTCTTCAGCACCCTTGTTTATCTTTGCATTCACAGAACCACTGCCAAGTGAGCACTATCTCCCTGAATCGCCTTTTTGGGTCTTGACCTTACTTTCTGGTCCCCCTTCCCTAGAATGCCCATTCTCTGGCCCCGTTCACTTCCCAACTGAGCAGCTCTACCACTTCCCCACTGCAAATGGATCTCACTGTCTCCCTCTTGTTGTTTGCTTCTACTGAAAAAATTCATGATAGGCCAATCTCATTAAGGATTTCTGGTTTATCACTTCATTCGAGCTTTCGGTCTCTGCAGATCTCCTTTGCTTTTCCCTCCTCACCTTCTGACTCTGCTTTCCAAAGAAGCAATTGCAGATCTTTCAATCTTCACACTTCCTAACTCACTTCCCAACAATCACAGCAAAGGATCTTTCCTCCTCTAACTTCACAGAGGAAATAGAAGTTTGGGGGCTCTTTTTTCTGAATTTCCGACTCTCCTCCTTCTTGAAGCTCTGAATTTCTGCGACCTCTTTTATTCTTTTTTCAAACCAAGTGAGAGGTAATGCTACAAAGGGAATGGGTAAGGTTTAACAGGGCAGATACTGAGATTGGTTTAGGGGTCTCAGACTTGAGATATTTTGGGGATGTCCTAAATGAAACTGTATGCACAATGAGATGTGTAAGGCTAGAGGCTCAGGACAAAGGTCCATCCACATAAGATCCATCCCCCCCTCTTTGGGCTTTGTTCAAATGCTATCTCTACAATGCCTGTCCTGCCAACTCAAGACATACACATCCTCCTTTCCCTTGAATTCATACAACACACTGCCTCTAATGGTTACCATGCATCTTAGGCTGCATTCCAATCTCTATTTCTCTTTTATGTGTTTTAATCTACTGAGAGAGACAAATGCTTCCCTGAAGCTGGAAATTATGTTAACGTTGCTAAATGGATTAATAGGTAAAAGTAGAGTCTTGTACAGTACTCTGCATCACAAGGTAACCAAGAAGTACAGGCCAGCACTATCCAGAAGATATTTGGCAAAACTGGACTTCTATCTGCACGCCCAACAAGGTAGCTGCCAATCACATGTGGCTACTGAAAACCTACCTCCATGTAGCTGGCATGAATAGGGAAACCCTGCTTACCAAAGACAGAAACATGGTTTCCAAATCTGCAAATCACTGTGGCCTGTTCAATTGTATGGCAGAAACAAAATATCTGCCCAGGACACCCCTGTGGAGTTGCCACAGAAGAGATTCCCCTTCTGACATGGAAACTACTCCATCAAGAAAAGCTGAGTCTTCAAAGGGCTGAGTCACAGTCTGCAAGCTCAGTCACCTTTGGGAACTCAGCCTGTTGGTGAGCAGCGACCTTCTGTGTGAGTAACTGCCTGATCCAGGTTGAGACCAGCAGGCCCTTGAAAACACGGCCAGCTGGCAGGGACAGAGTATCCTCACACTCCACCACAGAGATATTAACAACAGTGAATAACTTATTGAGCGCATAATGGTGTTAGCCAGTTTCTAAGCACATCAGGAGTATTAACTCACTTGTCACATCAACCCTATTGGATAGACACTGCTCTAGTTCCCAATTGAGGAAAAAGAAACTGAGGCACTTAAGGTTAAATACTTGCCCAAGGTCACAGCGTTACTACTGAGTGGCAGAGCTTTGATGTAAACAAGTGTCTTGGACCCTCAGTTAGCTTTTGGAAGAGGTACCAACATTCAGCCTAACGAGGTCCACATTAACAGGTACAGAGGCCCGCACACTTCCGTCCAACTCGGCATCCACACAGGAGACCAGTGCTACAGGGGTCACAGCCAGGGCCAGAGAGCCCTGCTGCCCAGCAAGCCCTGTGCCAACTCTGGTAGCTGGACCTGATGAACAGAAAGAAGTCTTCCCCACTCTCTTACCCAGCTCTCCTCAGAAGCCCACGCTTCCCACCCCTTTCAGGATCTTGCTGATAAGAGGGAATTAAGAGAACACATTGAATATCCCGGCCAATCTGAGCTTTATTTTTGTAGTCTGCACTAGGAAAACAATTATTTCTCCACTCCCATATGCCAAAATAAAGGTATCTTCCTCTCTCCACCCCATCTCCTCCCTCTCCTCTTTAAGAGCAACAGGAAACAACCAGCAGGAATTTTTCCTGTTGCATCACTTGGGTATATTCTCTGTTTCATTTGAGTTTCTGCTTCCAAAACAGGGTCACCAGGTCTGCTGCATGGGCCATCTACCCAGGACTTTGAGGGGTCTTTTGAAAGCAGAACAAGTTAAGTGTGCCCTGTCTGGCCTGTTACTGATTAACCTAGAAAACTATTTCGGGAACACAAATAAGTACCACACAAAGCTAATGTTTTACTACCTTAATGTCAATTTCACATTCATATTTATTTAAGGTTCTGAAAACCACAAAAGCACTAAGCACTTTTAGTATTTGTCCATTTCCATCTCCTGCATGTCAGTACCTATGAAGAGCAAACACTGAACCATGAGGCCATTTTCCTTCCCACTCTGAACATAATCTCCTTTAACATCAGGACCTCTTAGGAATGCCAAACTCTTCAGCCCAAAAGCTCTACTCTGTCCTACTTAAATCCAGTGCCCTGTTTGTCCTATAACACTCAATACCAAGTCATTTTTCTCTTGGCTTTCAGGGGACAGAAAAGTTTTCCCTGACCAATGTAGACTCAACTGCTACCACAACTCTTACTAATGGGAGACCCCTAAGAAATATTTGGATGTTAACTGTGACAGCCAATCTTGTCTGGCTCTTGCTAGTTACTAGTTGAACTTCTTAACAGAGTCATCATGACCTTCACAGGGCCCCAATATGCCCTTGTCATGGAGGAAGATGGTGGTCACAATGCAGGACACAGTCCAGCATTCGAGGTCTGACGGACACCATGGCTCCAGGGCAGCACAGAAACCCAGAAATAGGCAGTTTTGTGCCAGGGAAAAACCCTTGGACTCTTGTGCCCGTCATAAATGGGCAAGGAATGAACATGTGACTACACCGTATCTTTATCCCTGAATCTTACATGAAATAAGGATCAGGGACTTGTGACCTTAAATGAGAAATCAACCTCCCCTTCCCTTAAGAAACTCAGAAATCCCCTAGTTTCCTCCACCCTCTCCACAACTATAGAAGCTGTTTATTGAGATCTGGGAGTTGTGGCAGTCGGGGGGATACTCCACTGGGTAACCATAACCAGTTCTCAAGGTATTACTTTGACAACAGACATACAGGGTAGCAGAACCCAAAATCTTTTATGCTTTGGTTTTCTCTCCTGTAAAAGGAGGATAGCTTTCTCAGAGTTTGCAGTGACAATTACATAGGATGCATAAAGTGCCTAGTGTGATCTGATCAATAATTGCAAGTTAATAATTTGCGCAGACACAAAACTTAGGGACTATTAGGATTATAGAAGAATATTTAATTTGTATGGGATGCTCAGAACATAAAAATGGGAAAAGAAAGCAGAGGAAGAGATAGGTCATCAGTCATCAGGGCAATAAAGGGGTCTGCCCAAACTACCAGGGCTGCCATACAACGGGTGGCTTCCCCACATAGAAGGCTTTTCCCCAAGAGGGTAGTGACAGCTTGTCTAGCCACAAGAGCATCAAGCAAATGCCACTTGTAGAACCAGGGCATGGACCTGGCTGACCACAGGCACCCAAGACAGTTGTCTGGCCTGCAACTGGGCAGCTGGGGTTGTTTTGAGGGGGGATATACCCCAATCCTAGTGAGGCATGCATGGAAGGGAAAGCTGTTTCCTGGGCAGTCAGTGGGGCTACAAGGCTTCACAGCACCGGGTTCCTGGGCAGTGAAGTTTCACCATTAGTTCCAAGTTTTCCAAGACAGTCCACATGTCAGCAGAGTACCTTGATATTTTTTCCAGGAATAGGGATCAAACCCAGGGTTGCTTTACTACTGAGCTACATCTTCAGCCCTTATATGTCTTTACTTGGTGACAGGGTCTCACTAAGTTGCCCAGGTAGGACTTGAATTTGCCAACCTCCTCTAATTTTTATCAAAAATAAGAACAATCCGAAAATAAGAAGATTCCTCTCAAAGCAACTGAAAGAGCTTCCCTCTACCTTGTCTTTCTCCCTTGCTTTCATTATAGGGTCTCTGCAAATGTCAACAAGTTGAAGTCAGGTCATACTGGTTCACAATGGGTCTACAGAGGAAGGAGAAATGGTTTCCTTCTACCTGTCTAGGTTCTTGGAACAGGCTATGAATTAAGGGGACATAATATTACTGGGAGAAACTATACTTAAGTACCTACATGTGCAATGAGTCCATGGAATGTGAGACTTGAAGGAGAGTCAGATGACAGAGGTTTATACAGCACTCTGGGCTACAGAAAGGAATGGAGTCTGGGGGCTTCTAGAGGGCAGTGGCCACAAAAGTTATGGGGGTCACACAAGGTTTGTCTTCCTATACAGATAAATTCTCTCAGATAAGAAATTTGGAACAATAGTCATTCAGACACAAGATTTTTACTAACATAGATTTATTTCTTTGCTTCACTACGCAGTTCAGGCTGGCCTTGAACACACTATGTAACCCCTGGTTTACCTCAAACTTGCAGCATTCCTCCTGCCTCAGCCTCCAGAGTACTGGGATTACAGGTATGTACCACTATATCAGCCGATTTCCTTTGTAGACACTACTTTTTAACCAAAAGCATGACTTTCCAAATCTACTCCTTTACCTTTAGGGTCTTAGAATGATGAGTTTGAAACACACAAAGTGTGTTTTTAGGGTGATGCATTCCGACTTCTAGAGTCACATTTTGAGGTGGTATGTCCTGAGCTCCAACTACCGCTAGGTCCACCATGATGGACTCACTTCTAAGATGGAAATCTGGACACCAAAAGGAGAATAACATCTGAAGTCAGAGACACAGATAGAAAGGATTCATCTACAAGCTAAAGAATGCCTAGAATTGCCAACAACCATGAGAAGCCAGAAGAGAGGAATAAAACTAGAGCAAATTTCCCTCAGAGACCCCAGAAGGAACCAACTCTGCCTGCACCTTGATTTCAGGTTTCTGGCCTCCACAACTGTAAGGGAATAAATTTCCGTTGTTTTAAGTTGCCCAGTTTGTGGGGATTTGCTATGGCTGCTGTAGCAATCTAACAGGGTAGACATGGTGTGGTGAGAAGGCAGAAGCAGGTGTGTGGCACACAGAAAGTGTCCGTCATGTGGGAGGAGTCTCAGCATCCTTGCAGGCAAAGCACAGAGGCCATGTGGACAACAAGGCCAGGTACACTTAGAGGAGAACAGCCCAGAGCTGAGCACCAGGGCTTCTGTGCAGGCAGGCAGCAGCCCTGCACAGAGGCAGGAACCAGCTGAGAGGAGGTGAGAAGGTCATCCTCCCTGAAGGGGCAGCCAAGAGAATGTGAGATTAGATACAGGCAGGCAACAGAATAACTACATAAGGGGAGCCAGGCTTCTCACTGTTGGAGAAAGAGGTACAGACACCAAAAAAGGAAACCGGCATTATCCAGGGTGGCCAATTAGGGTTCAAGCAATAGGTCTGAACTCACAGTTTTTCATTTATCTCAATAAATACAGAAATAAATATAGATACAAAAAATATGTGTAAGCATATCCATAAATGTTCTCAAACCCTGCCCACTCACAGGCAAATAGCAACAGGCATAGGTGATGCCCAAATCCTACTTTCTACCATCAATCCCATTCCATTCTCCATGGAGAGGAGCCAGGGAGTCTTACAGCCAATTTCAAGGCTAGGACAGGGAAAGCCGAAGACTAGCCTGAACCAGAATGGTTACCCACTAATTTGGGGCCATAAAGCAAGCAGGTCCTTAAAAGATTTGGGGAACATATTCAAAGGACACCCTCAATTTGAAGGAAGTGATGAAATCTCACAGAATCTGCGCATCAAAATAGATAATGAGCTGGGTATGATGGCACATGCCTGTGATCCCAGCATCTGGGAGACCAAAGCAGGAGGGTCTCGAGTTTGAACCTGGCTCAGACAACTCTGTGACTTAACAGCTTGGAATGTAGCTCAGTGTGAAGGCTACCAGTTCAATTTCCATCAGTAAAGAAAAAAAAACATTAAAACATGGGAATCCATGAATAAGGAAGCATAAAGAGAAAGCCTTTCCATAAAGGAGAATGCCAATTTAATAAATACAAAAACTGAAGGAACTCTAATTAGAAGATGGACCTTTTGTGGCCCTGAAGCAAGGACAGCAGATTGCTATAGCTGCTGGTTTCAAACAGGAGCCTAAAGAGAATTCTTTCTGTGGTCTGTTGGTCATTTCAGAACTTTGGAAATGTAATGGTCAATTCATCAGAAAGAAATAGCAGGTGAGTGTGGCAGACTTTTAGAGTCGTGCAGGAGAGAGACCCTGGTGCCTCGGGACCTGCACCATGAGGTTGACTTGGAGTGCCCGGAGAACAAGGAGGTCCTCTCCTCTCTGGGGGGCAGCTGTGATCCTGCCGGTGCGCAGGCTGAGAATCAAACATCTCGTGTCATCCTGTCCCCCGTCCCGTGTGTCCCCCCCTTAGCAAGTGGGAGCCAGTGAACTACACATCTTATTATTGGCTATGTTATTTAGTATGAGCTCCCTGTATGCAAAGATATGGACAACCATTTGGAAGAAAACAAGAGACAATATGACAGATAGTGAAGATCTCTGGTTGTCTGGCTTTGAAATTTATGCTGTCTTAAGTCCTATTCTGTTCTGTTTTGTTGTGCTTAATTTTACCCCCTTTAAAATAAAATTTTAAAAAATCTTTGAAAAAAAAAAGAAGATGGACCTTTAGTAGCTATTGAAGCTGTAATTATTTAGTTAAGAAACACCAACAGATTATATGCAACTCTGCTGAGAAATTACATGACTACGATACTTATGTAATCTCAAAATACTTCCCACAAAATATTTTTATTCAAAAGGCAGAAAGTGTAACTTTCTAAAGTGAGACACCTGACAGATACTTTCTTCATCAAATTATCAAATGAACATCAAAGTCATAAACAACCCATGAGAATGTAAGAACCTGTTATTCTTGAAAAAAAAAAAAAAAAAGAGATGACCTGCCTCCCATCATAAGGAAACAACCAACAAAGACCAAATTGAAAATAAGGTAACTGGCCTGCAATGGTCAAAAATGTCAAGTTCAAGAACGCTAAGGAATGATTAAAGAGTCAAGATAGCCAGCGCAATGCTTGGTCCTGGATCAGACTCTTACCACAGGGGACACTACTGATATACCTAGCAAACTCCAAGGAAGTCTGTGGATTAGTGGTACCAACTGCCAGCCTTATTCTCTGACTCTGTTCTGTTGTGGTTGTGTTGGAAAGTATCCCTGCTATAAGAAACATGCAAATATTCACAACAGACAGGACATTAGTGTGTGCAGGGTACTCCTCAAGGGTTCAAGGAAAAGGAAATTCTTTGCAGTATTCTCACAACTTTAGTGAAAGTCTGAAATTAATTTGAAAGAAAAAGATTTGTCAAGGAAGACAACAGAAAAATATGTAATTTGTGGGGTGGGGGAACCTACAGCATTTCTACAAATACAACCACCTTGAGAAAAGTGCTTTTGTTGTCCTTAAATTGAACTGCTGGCAGTTTATTCCTAATCCAGGCACCAAGACCCCATTAAGTACATACATCAATCACTTACCCATCCATCCATAAGCAGTGTCTCAATCAAACCACAACTGTTTGAATAAGGAGTCTTTTCACTTTGCTTCCTAGGGAAGATGGGCAATCATGGACCATAATTCATGCAAACTCTTAGGCTGTGTAGAAAACTAAAACTGAGACCACCAAAAAGCTGGCCTGGATACCTTAGAGAAGGCTCTCCAATTTAGGCACCAAAGACTCACCTCCAGTCAAACTTCTGTGTGAATATTTAAATGAGGTTATTTAAAATTTAAAAACAAATTTGATTCCTCAGCAGTGTTGCCTCACCTCATAGGTTAACGTAAGCAAAGTAAAGTAAAGCAAAGTAAAAACAAGAGAACACCCCCCCCCTTGCATATTTTAAGATTCTTACCCTTCAGAGGCCCCCACACCACTGAGTTCTTAGCAGGGAATCTCCAAATAGTTTCCAGTTTTCACCAGAGCCCCCAAAGCTAGCATTCCCAGCATAGTTTCACTTTCTACCCAGTAACAGTTTCCACTTGTTTAATCTTTCGGGCACTTGGCTCAAGAAAGACCCATCATGAGTAAGGGTTTTTTTGCTGTTTGTTTCTCACAATTTCTCCTCAGTTGTCAAAACTCAATAAATCTTCAGTCCTTCTTGCCTTGGCCTGGCTGAAAACTGAAATCATTACTTTTACTCTTAGAGTACCAAGCAGAGCACATACAACTATTGTCCAAGAGAACAGCTAAGACACTGTATGAATGGAAAGTGAAACCAGTGGTCAAGAACAATTGCTTCCTTCTACAAAGACTGTACCAAGCAGCCATTCCGACCAGCTTCTGCCACCCCAGCCCTGCCTGAGTGCTAGCACTGCAGCCAGAACACTCTAAAACACAAATAAGACCTTGTCATTCACTGCTGAGGCCCTGTCTTGCCAGGTGAACAGACTCGCCTTCTTCAGGCTCTGCTGTCTGCACCCTTAAACTCCACCAGCAGCTGCCTCAAGGCCTCTGCCCTGTTGCCCTTCAGTCTTCAGAGAGTCTCCTTTCTCTGACTAATTTCTATTCATTTTTAAGATTTAGCTTCAAAATCACTTCCTCAGCAGGGAAGCTGGGCCAAGTCCCCAAATCTGTCTGCCCCACTAAACAAGAATCTCCACAAAGACCAAATCAACCCTGTTTTGTTCCACACTCTGACTCTATGTCAAAGGCCAACTCTCAATAAATATTTAAAATAAACAGACTTTAACTCACTACAAACTCTCTCCTTTCCATCTGCAATTTCACTTTCCATGTTAAGAGTCATTCAAGGTCAACTGAGGTATGAAAATATTAAATGGAACATTTCAGAAATAAACAATTTATAAGTTTTCAGTAACTCTTATTACAGTATATTGTTACAACTGTTTTATTTTATTTTATGATTCTTATTGTTAACCTCTTACTGTACCAATTCACAAATACGTTTTATCACATATATGCACGTATCGGAAAACAGTGTACAGGGAGCTGGCTAGTATCCACAGCCTCAGGTATCCACTATGAGTCTCCTCGGATAAGTGAGGACTACTATAAACATATACATCAGGCATCAAGACAAGCAAAGAGAGAACAGAAAGGAAACGTGCAGACAAGTTAGAGAAGGCTCACACACAAGCAACTGCAATGAAGAAAATTAACTGCCCGAAAAAGAAATATATGTTGTGGGAAATTCTACCTAGGAAGGCAGTGATATATATTTTTTAAATTATTTCTTATAAATAATGCCTTAAATTATTTTAGATTTGTGAAACATACTCTGAAATCTTGTTTTATTTTGAAATTTTGTAATAGGAATTCACTAGAGATGTGCAGATATTCACCAGTACCACAATGCACATTACCAATAAGATTTCATGTGTGGGCAGTATGGTGATCATATAACTGATTGGCCAAAATGGGACACTTTTGTGTGTGGATGGAGCCTTATTAGTGATTATCCTGAAAACAGATATAAAGTGGAGCTCTCTGCCCTTAGAAAAACCAGGAAGTGAGAATCCTCTGGCTATAGTGGCTATCTGGACTGAAACAGATTGCCCTCTTTTACTCAAATCTTTGGGACAGGAATGTTTCAGAATGCAAAAGGTTTTGGATTTTAGAAAGCTAATATGGTGCATATACCATATGGAACACAACACCCTCCAGCAGTATCTAGGCAGAAGCTCTTAATCTAAAACCGTAATATTTCTGCACCAAAACATGTACATTTACACTGATTTGGATAAATAAAAGCTATGAATAGCTTTGTGTCAGTTCAGGGCAGAATATCCTGCCAAATGAGTCATGATAATAACTTTCAGTTTTGAGAGCTTTTTGGATTGCAAATAAGGGATTTTGAACCCACAGTAGATTTCAAGTTATTTCTATCCTTGAAACATATTATTGTTATGATGCCATACAGGAAAATCAGCATCATGTTTCTTAAATTATATTTACATTACAAATTAATCTGGCACAGACTATGCCTAATTTTGTGAATAATAGCACTTTTTAGTTCTGAAATGGAAAAGTTTAATGCAAACTGTTCCTGCCTATTAGAAAGTGGGAAGCTATGTTTCCTGAGTGTTTTTATCAACTTGAAATCTGAAGTAGCCATTTAAAACTATTATTTTCTTTACATTAGGTTTGCCAAGCATTAGTGATCTAATGTACCAATCTAATACATAAAATGCTTACTTATAAAATAAGAACAGATTTCAGTACAATTCAAAAATACCTTGAAAATATCCTCCCTCCTATCCATTTATAATGACATTTGTAATGTCATTATTCTTTGTCCTACGACATTTTACGTATCCGATTTCAAAAGTTAAATTTATTATAAAGGATACTGTTAAATATCAAATTAAATTGAGTTTATTACTCATTTGTCTATATAGGCACTAAGAGTGAGATTCCGGTTATTTACTAAGATGATGAACTATGAGCCACTGTTCAGTGACACAAGACCTACTCTGCTGACAGAAACCATGGTGTAAAACAAAAAGACTAAGTACATCTGGTGGCACAAGTACAAATTTACACACAAAAAAATTGTCTGGAAAGTCTACCTCCTCCATTTCTTTTACATTTAGTTGTGAATAAAAGGGCAAATATATCATCACAAAGTGAGAAGAATAATATAACTGAGCTGCTTACACTCTATATGAGACATGGGCAGAAATTCAGCTCAGAGGTCCCAGACACAAACTTCCCCCAGGCAATGTGAAAAAACAAAAGTACTAAGGCTAACGGGTAAAGAGGAAGGAGTTCCAGTATCTTCATAGACTGAAGGCCAAAGTACTTAAACAAGCTTTTGCATTTTCAGCTACTAAACTGCATTGTTTGTAAATATACACACGCAAAAGTCAAAACACCTTGTTTAAAAATGCTCCCCTGGTTCTCACTGAGGAGGTAATGTTGTGACTGTGTATTATGCACCTAGTTGCATTTGGCACTGTACTCCTACAGGCTCTCCTTTAACCTCACAAGGACCCTAGTAAGGTAGGAACCACTGCGATCCTCATTTTAAGCAGAAGACACCGCGCCTTAGTCCAAAGCTGGTTCTCATGCACTGAGCTCCATGATGAGAAGTATTGAAAACTGGGCTTCAACCTTTTTAGAGTCATGGTACTGTAACCTCTTTGGGAAATAGTTTTTTTTTTTTTTCCAACCTGTGCTCTTTGGATGTTCAGCCATAAACATGAGAAGATGAGTATGCTTAGATACCTTGCTAGTTCTGGTACTTGTCTCCTTGTATCAGGACCAGGAAACAGTACACAAAGCCATTTCCCAATACTTTCTGCTTGGTTCTGTCTTTGTTCAAAGTGAAAGAAAATTAAAAATACAAATCACCCACAAGGAAAGATGGAACATGAGATAAGTAAGCTGGGACTTTTCCTTAAGTAGGAAGTCTTTTGACTGTGTGTGACCCCAGGTCTGTGCCGATAAAAACAAATCCATTTTCTGCAATTCATCACAATGAATCAGGTAGCAAAAATAAGCCAGGGCATAAAATCTGAAGTCCCTAAACTTGTTCTGCAAAACCTGAGGATCTCTGTTTGGCAACCTCCCTATTGCAGAGTGTCAACACTTCCATGCTGGAGATGAAGCAGAAAGAGGGGTTTTAAGGGTAGAAGCCAACAAAGAAAAGAATGTAAGCAGAGTAAGGGAGGAATTGAGGAAAGGGACTTCCTCTCCAAAGTATGTGATTCTTAGTTTGCTGAGCTGTGGAAGCAAATCATTCTGTAGCTATCCAGCCTGAAGAGTGGAGAATAACAGTTACAGAAGAGTCATATCTGTACCTCGGCGCCTGAAGGAAGGAAGACTTTGCCCATGAATTTTCTCATGCAGCTGCTACTGAAATAATGAGCCCGGATGAACTGCCTGTGTTCAAATCCCACCTCTCTCACTTAGCTGTGTGACTGAGCAGGATACTCACCTTCTCTCTTTTCATCAGGCTTTGGGAAGATTAAATGAAGAAACATGCAAAACATCCAGAATAATGCTTTATACCACACATACACTACAGGTATGGACATAAATAAGGACAAAATTCCCAGTCATGACACCCTTAGACCCAGCCATATCCCTCCTAGCAATGCTTCTCGGGTAATTTAATCATGTGTAAACATGCTTTTTTAAAAAAATAAATAAATCTGCAACGATCTATCTCAGACACAAACGCAATAACCTCTTTTGTAACAAAGAAGAAATCTATGTGAAATTGCACAAATAAATTGTCTTCCAGATCATCTAAATTATGAACATCTACAAATATTTTTTCATCCATTACATTTTCAAAAAGCATTTTCAAGAACAAATCATATAAAGTAGTTGGGCCTAAGAGGGTAAAACAACTTTTGAAAATTAGATATTTGAAAATTAGATGTTAGAAATTTCAAAGCACACTGGGACCACCAAATGTGTTTGGCCCTGGACCCCAGCACCAGTACCAGCTTCCACAGCTCAGCAAACTAAGAATCACAGGCAGGTTTTCCCAAATATGGACTGGAGCTCATGCGCCATTTTCCGGCCTCATTTCCATATGGAAAGTGGGAAAAGAAGTGGCCCTAGTTTTCCCCTCATCAGCTGGTTCTCTGAGCACTACCTTATACCACAGGAGAAGTAAAGTGACCTCTGAAAGATAGGGCTTCTCTTCCTGGGAGTCGGAAAGAGACACTTAAAGAATGTCCCGCTTTTCTTCTCCAAAAATTGGTTTCTTGGCACCATCCTTGTCAGTCAGCCATGTGCAAGCCCAAGAAGACTTCCTTTTCTTTATGTACACTGGGAAACAACTAGTCAGACGTTCTCTGCCTCAACATGGGGTTACGCCCCATATAGCCTTTGGAAGTCGAAAAGATCATAATTTGAAAACGTATAGTATTGCTTCTCAGCCTTTTGGCTACGATCAAGTGAAAATGCATGTTGTATGCTTAACCTGCTGAACTACAATGCTTAGCAACACAACACACTGGAAAGAGTACAGTTCGTGTGTGTATGTGTGTGTCTGTGTGTGTGTGTCTGTGTGTGTGTGTCTGTGTGTGTGTGTGTTTTCATGTATGTGGCACTGGAGACTGAACTCACATCCTTCACACTGAGCTACATCCCCAGTCAATTTTTTAAGTTCTACTTTGAGATAGGGTCTCACTAAGTAACCAAGTTCCCCAAGCTGAACTTAACTTTGTGGTTCCCCTCACCGGACTGACTGGGATCTGTGGCTGGCTTCTGCTGCCCCAGAAAGGATCCTGCTGCATATAACTAAGCCAGGAAAAAGTGCATCAGAAAGTAAAAAAAATGATTAAGTAAAACCATCATGAGTCGGGGCAAGACTCTATATGGAGAAAATTTTAAAAAATGGTGTACCTGGACAAAGGTCAGCATAAAATGGGTAATTCAGACCAGGTTTGAGAAGGAAGGGCATAGCAGGAAGAGAAAACCCTAAATTAGCTGGGTTGTTGAAGTCCCCAGCCACCTTCTTTTCCTTTCCATACTTGACTGACCTACCAAAGGTATCTACCCTCTGCTAGGAACACAGAAAAGATGAAGGGAAGCAGGGCATTCAGTACTTACGTTAGAAAAGTCAAATAATGAGGATTCTTACAGGCCAGCACAAAGAGACCTAAGAAATTACAGCCACGAAAGGACAAAATTCTTTGCCACCCTGGGATTGCAAGTCAATCATCTTTAGACTACCCTGAAAACCAAAGCCTTTCAAAAGACAATTGCCTGAAAAAAACCTGTCCTGAAAAAAGTTCATTTGGAAGGGTGATGTCTTTTTTCCTAGAATAAAAATACATGATTCCCTCCCTCCCTCCACATCCCCAGGCTGGTCCTGGCCACTTCCTTCTTATGGCCATTTTCCTTTGGGAACTTCCTTTGAGTTTTCATTTGCCAGTGAACCCTCATCATTTTATTATGCCATATGATTCAAGTCTTTATGTTCAACTTAGATCTAACATACAGTTTCCACTAGTTTGACTGTTTCTGGAATAAACTATTCTAACTACCAATGAATTCCAACTGAAAAAGAGACCTAAAATTGTTCCCCACTCAAAATACAGGAATATGTCCCAGACGAGAATGCATTTCTCCCCTGTAAACTATAGAACTGACTTCACATATTTTTAGAAGATACTTAACTGTCTCTCAACAATTTCCAAATGGCTGCCAGAAATCAGATTTGGTGTCCACTGTACTTTCCCAACTGCTGCCTTTCTGCCAACCCCTTTGAGAACCACAAAGGTTTCCTTCTCTCTCTTTGTTGAAGCACACTATAAAAAACTCAGGTTTGATGAGGTCAGACTTCACCACTTACAACCTGTAACTTCTCCAAACCATCATCTCCTCACCTATAAACAGATCTTAATGGCAACTTGGCAGAGACGCTGTGAGGAGAAATAAAAGATAGCTCATATTAGGAGAGAAAGTATGAGATGAGATCGCACTATTCTCCCCTAAGATTTCCCCAAAGAAACTTTCAACAGTAGTCTGTGCTCTGCCTAATAAAAAGAAACCAATGCTAGATTATTCCACAAGAAACAAGAGGGTATCCAAGGTCCATCTCCTGAGAAAAAAGTATATTCTCAATTAGCACAGTGTGGTCAGGTTAATTTTCTCAGACATCATATGCCTTGCTCAAAACCTTTCAATGGCTCCACAATGCACAATGAAGAAAATCTGGACTCCTCATCACCACAGTTCACTGCCATTCCCCCTTTTTCCAACCCTTTGACTACTGATTCCTTCCTCCTTCTAATGCAACCAAAGTTCTTAACTTTATGTGTTCAAAAACAGGCTTATCTCTGTACAAAGTCCTTATAAGCAAGAGCTCCATCCTATACATATCTTTGAATTTATTAAGCACATCATCTTGTACATAATGATATGTAGTAATTATTTAGTGTAAGCAAGTAGATCAGTCCCTTGTGGAAGCCACTGGAAACAAAGGATGGGAAAAAAAGGCAGATGATATTAACTATATGCTGTGACACATACACTTACCATGAACAAGTGATAAACAAGGAAAACAAAACTACTGTTAAAGAAAAAGTGAGCTAAAAAAAAAGCATCATTTACTATTTGCAATACATTTGCCATGGAAATCAAAGTAAGTATAATAACAAATTAAAAAAAAAGCAAAACAGATAAAAGGGTAAATGATACAGAATTTCAAAAAAATAACATTAAGAAATCATCACCTTAGAAGTAGTTGTTCAAGTAACAAAATCTAACTTTTGACTTACATTTATTCTACATTTCATTCAAAAAGACCTCAGACTGAGCTGGGCACTATGAACAGCGTTGTAGCCCAAGCATCATGAGGAGCTCTATGGAAGACACAAGGTGAAGGTAAGATGAAGA
Source organism: Dolichotis patagonum (assembly GCA_004027295.1). NCBI lineage: Eukaryota > Metazoa > Chordata > Mammalia > Rodentia > Caviidae > Dolichotis > Dolichotis patagonum. Next base: position 32,506 of record PVJX010007759.1, on the reverse strand, counting down.
TAAAGTCTCTGCCTTCCAAGAGCTTACACTACTGGCTGGGGATAGAGCTCAGTGGCAAAAGACTTGCTTAACATGCATGAGTCCCTTGATTAAATTCCTCAGCAGTATGGGTGGGGGAAGATGAGGAGAAGAGGAAGAGGACGACAATATGACAATGACAGGGAGGGAGGAATTATACAATGATGGAGGTGTGCCCCTCAGTGCAAAGCCAAGGCATGATGCTAGACAAGGAAACTAAGAATGACCAAGCTTGTGTTTATATGTCTCCAGATAGAATGCTACATTCCCTAATAACTTAGCTCAGGCTAAGTTATTAGGCCCTGATTCAGTCACTACATCAGTCTCCTTCCATCATTTCTTTTAGTTCACAAAGGGACCCTGCATTTTATGCAACTGAATTGTTTGGAAGTCGCGTTGGGAGAGTTGTGCTAGATTATGCAGAAATCTACAAGAAAGAGAGTTCTCTGAAAGCTTCAGCTGGGGCCAGTTCAGGTGGGGCCACCTGAACTCCGCTGGAAGACAAGGGACGGATCCTCAGGTGGAAAAGAAAGAACATCACAAACAAAAAGAAGAAAAACGAGGACAAGAGGAAGCTCAGCGGCACACGAGCCATTATGAACACAGAGGAGCCGTGGCATGGGAAAAATTGAGGGAAATAGTGCAGGAAGAGCTGGAGGCTTTCCTGAGGCTGATCAGTTAACAGGGAGCCTAGCGCCAAATGAGGACCCCTGTTGCCTAGCTGGGGAAACCCCAAGTACACACCAGGCTCTTCAGCCACCCTCCTGCTACAGGTCCTTACCCTTTGGAAAACACAGATCGCATTCCCTATTAACCTAGACTATAGGATGGTCTGGCCCGTGTCTGACCAAATGAGTTCAACCTGCTCTTCCTTACAGCGTGCTGTGTACGTGCATTTCACTTTGCTGGGGGTGGGAGGGGTTTCACTCCACTGCAAAATTCATCATTGTTTCAAAAAGGCAGTTACTTATCATACAGGGTGTGATACCCTAAAATAAACCCCAGAAATACCTAGGGCCTTTGATAAGACTTTCAAATCTTACTCCTCTAGGCAAGAGTCCAGCAAATATCCATCAGGGCTCTCATTGCAGTCAGCCTCAGGTCCTCCGGCCTCCACACCCAAAGACAGCTCCATCTTCACCTGGGCCTGACTCGGGAAGCCGACAGAAAGCCTCAACACCACGGGCTCCTCCAGTCTTTGAGGCCCACAGTGGTGCTGGCTGGACGCCACAGCAGTCACTCCATCCCTTCCATGGCCTTTCACACTGTGGCTCTGAGAGGCTCTGAATGTTTCTCCCCATCAAGAGAAGCCCACAGAACATCTCTGTTCTGCTTTCTCTCGATTCTCTAAGCTAAGTTTCTTATACAAATTAGAGAAAATTGTCTATCTCTTCACTTGAGCATTTGAAACCTATTTCTAATCACTTCATTCTTTTTATAAACCAAATCAAAAAACAAACAATAAGCACACACACAAAAAATCATTTTGTACCTACCTAACCTATCACTTTCTCTGAAAAGCATATGAAAGCAGGGCTGGTGATGTAGCTCATGGTAGAGCACTTGCCCAGCATGTGCAAAGCCCTGGGTTCTACCCCCAGGAGAAAGGAAGAAGAAAGGAAAAAAGGGAAGAGAAAAGAAGGTAAGGGGAGGGGAGGGGAGAGAGGTCTCAAAGCAGGACTCATTATTACCAACAGCACTGTCCAGACCTTATCAGTCTACAGCTACAACTGCACAACCCTCCTTATACCTTCCCTCATACTCAACAGGAGCACAGTTGAGGCACTCAACTGCCATTACCCACTATTTTCTAAAACGCAAAGCGGGGAAACTGTTACAAATTCTCAGCAACTGTCCCAAAAAAAACACCTTGCTCTGTTCCCAAAACAAAACCTTTTCCTTACTGGGAAACACAGAAACCCATGCCCCAATCAGATATATGTGGCCTCCAGGAGCTGGTGGCCCTAACATTCCCCCTATAGCCATTTGCTCCACCTTCCAGGAGCAGAACTGTCAACCTTCCTGTCTATTCTTGCTCTTCTTTCGACCAAAAGTGCCTTGCTTGCTCATTTGCCCCCAATGGACACAGCCTGGCTCCTTCCAGAAGCAAGTGGGGAAGCACAGCTTGATTCCCCTGGCTCAGGAAAGGGCTCTTTCCTCTTCTCCCCCTTGGCCTCTTGCTTGCTGTGCTTCTCTGAAGCCTGTGTCTCCTTAATTTGGTGACTGCAGTTGGTTGTGTACCTGTTTGCTCACTAAGCTAAACTACAACAAGCTCTTTGAGGATCTGGATGGGAAATTTTCGACTTTACATCTTCACAGCACAGTGCTTCACACACAGCTATTCAAAAATGTTGAAGGAATTAATTCCTTTGAGGGTTTTATTAAAGTACTTGCTTGCAGAAAAGAGTTAATTCAATTTAATCACTACCATATTTGTTCTCTTAGTATTTAGAGCTACTTTGAAGGACATTTTAAAGTTGTTGTCCCATCTTTGAAGGAAATAACAAAAACTTAGTAAGTCCTCTTACTACCTTGCCTTATGAAAGTCAAGACATTATGCATCTTCTTCCCAATTATTTAGAACTCAGTCTTAGTTATAATCTATTTGTTACCATACCAGGCTATGTTCTTCTATAGAGACCAAACTTTTGAGAAGGACTGATAGAAAAGAAAAACTGAAGCAACACATAAAGTAAGCCAACAACACAGCAGTTGACATTTCATTCAATTTCTTCATCTACTACAATTCTTGTCAGAACAAATGAAGTTTCTCATTCTAATTCACAATATATACATATGTTTTTATTCATTTTACTTAACATTTTTTACTTACAGCAAAAAAAAACCTTCCATCCACTTAAGTAGTAGTACAAACCATTTTGAGCAGATCATATTTAAATTTTAGAACTCCTAACTGTTATTTTGAGATTGCTCTGACCCACCGCTACCTTGAAGCGTCATAGACACACTGAACCTTTCTCACCAATGGAGAGGTTACCCCGCCAGGAACTGATACAATTAATTCACATCCAGATTCGAGATTTCTCCTCCTTAGAAATTTTAGGATTCAGAACAGAATAAAGAAATTACTACACTATTCAACAAAATTCACTACGTGCTCCATCTGGCCACCAAAACCTGAGGAAAAGTTATTTGATTTCAACAGGAAAGACTACAATCACTAAGGAAGTTTCCAATTCCAGCATTTATGAGAAGGCTGGGTACTTTTATCTGATTTTTCATTTACCAATGCACTCTGATTCACCTCATCCTGGCATTACTCAATTCCCAATGTGTGTTTTACCAGTTTTACAACATCTCAAAATTTTGAAAATGATTTTGTGTTGTACACTATACATATTGTAATGAGGGACACTCGTGAGTCCCTCAGACCACACTAGCATCTCATTTTGGTAACCACACACACACAAAAACTGGATACAACTCAACCAATTCTTCCCTTTAAAATAGTCTCTGTCACTCATTATTATGGAAATGTACATTGAAGTCATACTGAGTCAGCCTTCACAATCACTAAGGCAGTTCTTAATGAAGAAAACAAAACAAAAAAGAAAATAACAAATGTTTATAAAGATGTAGAGAAAATGGAAACCTGGTTCATTGCTGATGGGAATGTCAAAGGAACAGTAGAGACACCATAGAAAATAGTTTGGTGGTTCTTCAAAATGTTAAACATAGGCCAGGCACGGTGGCACACACCTGTTATCCTAGCACTCAGGAGGCCGAGGCAGGAGGATGGCCACAAGTCTGAGGCCAACCTGAGCTACATAGCAAGCTCAGGGCCAGCCTGCACTGCACAGCAAGATCCTGTCTCAACAAAAACAAAAAAATTTAAACTCAGAATTATTGTGCAGTAACACAAGTGGCTTGAAAGAACTGAAACCAGGGACAGACCTCACAGGTATTTTTATACCAACATTTACAGTGGCATTACTCACAACAGCCAGAAGGCAGCAACAACTCCAGTGTATAGCAATAGATGAAAAGATTAGCAAATTGTGGAACACTTATTCAATCTTAAAAGGACAAATGCTGAGGTAGGAGGACTGTAAGTTCAAGCCCAACCTGGTCAACTTAACAACTTTAGGAGAATTCGTCAATAAATAAATAAATAAATAAGGGTGAGAATGTAGCTCAGTGTGAAACTGCTGCGTTCAATCTCCAATACTGCAAAATAAATAAATGCTGTAAATAAATACATATATGAGGTATTTACCACAGTCAGATTGACTGAGGCTCAAAGTTGCCTGGCTGAGGGGAACAGTCACTGATCAAGTGAACAGACTTTCTGGTTGAGATGATAAGGTCAGGGCAGTGGCAATGGTTGCACAACACTGTAAGCACACTCAAGGTGCACTGCTTTCATACAAACGATCTTTCTCCAGCGGGAAGGGGATCAAGAGATGGACAGGGAAGAAGGACAGGGAAAGGGATGAAAAAGAAGTTAAGCTGTGTTTTGTACATGCACCAGTTCCACATCAGGAGTGTACACATTATGGACTGCAAAGGTGCACCAATAAAAAATTTTTGAAACTAAGCATACTTCACCTCTGAATTGTACACTTAAAGTTGATGATAACGGTAAGTTTTATAAATTTGTTGCTTCTACTGTTTTCTTCTGTCCTCTTGTGAATAGTTATTATCTTGTAATTCAGGTGATTTGAAGTACAGTGGTACCTCAGTTCATGATCTTAATTCTTTCCATGATTCTGGATGCAGGTTAAATTCATGAACTGAGGCACCACTGTACACACTAAAGCTACACAGTGTCTCATGCACACATTCACACATACAAAAATGCTAATGTGTTTTTTAAGTTAACGAACGGTGTGTTTAAGTGTGTGGGGTTGATGACCATATTACTAAGTTTTTGTTGGATGGTTGAGCAGAACTGTTTGCAGTCTCACTGTCTGAATGTCCACTTTGTGTGCTTTAATTTTGTAACTTGAACAACTATTTCTCCAAGATGACAGTATGTAATTTGTCAACTAGGGATTTCTTAGTGTTTATTTTATTTTATTTTGGGATTTTGTATTATTGCTTCCCTTTTTTCTGTTTTGCTTCTTTTCCTCTTTAAATAAAATTAAAATAAAAAATAAATAAAAACTTAAAAAGTTAACAAACGATCCATTTCCCTTTCCTGGTGATGTCTTCTCAAATCATGTGAGAAGAAAAACACCACTTATCACACCGAAAGCTAGGTTCTCTTAGTACGAGTCTGCAGGGAGAGTTTAGGGCAAGAGGACTGTATTTATTAAACTGAAGAGTTAGTCATAGCACATACGCTGAGAGAAAGGCATCAACACTGACAGAAAGAAAAGGAGACAGTGGAGATAACTATCAAGACTTGCTACTTCAATTTTCCTGAATGACAAAAGACATCAAACAAACATGGATGTGTAAGAATCATGGGGAAACACAGTAACAACAACGTGTCCTTTCACACCTACTTTAGATTCTACTCAGAATCTGGGTTTTTAAAAAATGCAAGGTAACCCCTCACTTGTGGTTTCTCCTACAATCTCAGACAACCTGATGTAAGGAAAAGAAACAGCACACAGAAACTGATGCAAGAGGGACACAAGTTCAAGCCCAGCCTAGGCCACTTAGACCCTGTCTCAAAAACAAAAAACACCGCTAGAGATGTAGCTCAGTACTCAGTACCACCAAGGTAGGAAGAGGAGCTTGCAAAAAAATCTACAACCCTGTAGGAGCTGCTGTCTTCTATGTCTAATAGTTTGCTTTTGCTTTTTCCATCTGGACAATTTCATCTCCTAGAGGACTAGAGACCACATCCTCAACCCAGCCAAGTCAAATCCAAGTCGATTGCTTCTCCTTTTTACATCTCCCTCGATGTTTAGTTAGTACTGAATAAACATTCACTAATTAAATGACTGAATGATCAAAATAGTCAATTGTTTCAGTTGAGCAGCCTCTTCTACCCCGTCTCCCAAACTGCAACCTGACTTTCAAGAACTGCAAAGAAGAGTTCATGATATATTCAAACACCTATAAGAGAAGCAAATCCTTTCCTATATTTTCAACTCACCCTGAATACACTAGTCCCCAGAATGACCACACCCAAAAGCTGAAGGTGCAGTTCACCTACATTCCCTACTGGGGCCTCCCTCGCAGGTGCCCCAAGTTTCCACCTTCACCTACAATGGGAAGAAGGGGGCAGTGTCACCACCATGGGTCCTTGGGAACACTGGGACACCGCAGATTCCCAAGCAGGTCCTCATGAGACAACAGCCTTTGATTGACTTCTCCACTCCCATTCTATTTAGAGGTCCTTAACTTGAAAGGTCTGCTAAACAGTGCCTAGAAGTTAAATTTCCGCATATGAATAAATTCCCAACATCCCAAGAAAGAGTCAATAAGGACCAGCCTTCAGGATTATTATTTTAAAATGAGATTATGTTTTGCTATTCTTCTGTCAGTTGCAAATCCCCAAACCTACTAGAATTCACTTAAAACCAATCTACAGTGTTTTTATTGGAAGAAAGCAATCAGAAAAGCTCTGACCCACCGAGCAGCTGGGAATTTTGTTGCTGGAAGTTTGGTTTAGTCTTTATTTTTCTAGCTGCTGGCCCTGCTAACATGATTCTGTGAAGGTTGCATTTAATCTTGCAGAGGAAAACTACCTAAGCAGTTCTTAGGTAGGCTTCAGTAAAAAATAAATTGCCTGTGCTCCCTGGACAAGTCTATTGCTTCAACAATTGCAGTCACAGAGAACCAATGAAGGTAACTATAAAATACCACAGTTGATTTCAAAAGAATGTACTGCATGTATGTTATGTGCTGAAAGTGTTTGCTAAAAAACATTAGCAAAGTTAATGTTAATAAAGAATCCCACAGAAAAAGCAGTGGCTCTCAAATGTATATCAGAGGGACTGGAGATATAACTCAGAGACAGAGTGCCTGCCTGGCAACTGTGAGGTTGAGAGTTCGTTTCTAGTACTGGAGAAAAAAAAATCAAATGCATGCCATTGTTCATCACGATAAATAGCTTATTTATATGTACAAGAAAATATAAACATCATCATGAGGGCTGAAATGTCAGGAGTGAATTAAAATATATTTTTTTGTTTAAATTTTTACTGCTATTAGTATGTGTGTCCAGTAAATAATGCTTATATTCATTGTGGGAAGTTGGTACATGTACTTACTACATCTCAATTCTTTTTACTTCCTCTTCTAGTTCACCTCTTTCTAACCTCCCTCCAAAATAAGATGCTTTCAAAGGTCTCAGTACAAAGGAGAAAAGTCAAACAATTGCTCACCTTCTGAGTGTTGAACACTTAATACAAAGTGACAAATCCTAATGCAAAGTGTTTATTCCCACAGTACATGTATCTTTGGGTCTCTAACAGCAGATCTGCCATCTCTCTTGAGCTGGAATTAAGCCTTCCTAGCTAACCTTTGCATTCCAGCTGAAAAGCAAGGCAACAAGTATTTGTCTAGTTCTTACCTCGTATCAAGTACTGGCGGGGAATGCAAAGAAACATGACCCGATCCAAGCTCTCAAATAATTTACTGCATAGATGACAGAAATGGAATTCCAAGTAATCAACAGTTTTCACAACAGATCTAGAGAAGATTCATCAACATGTGCATGATTCATGGTTATCAGAATGGCACATGCAGTGCCCTACTTCTGCAGGAATTCAGAGTATTTTATTATTACAGGCTGAAGAGATCAGGTAAGATAAGTGAGGTCAAGCCGAGGGAGATTCATGCAGTTACAAGTAAAACAACCATGATGCTTTCCTTTAGTCCTTTATATTTAAAATTGTGTTCCACATTTAAAGTTCTCCTCCAATATTTTTCTTCACATCTTCATTTCCCAAACCTGCACTCTCCATTCTGGTAGTAGTAGTACCAGTAGTACCAGTAGTAGTAGACTGCTGTGTCTACTAGTGCTTGAAATATGGATGGCCTGAATTAAGACACTGCAGGAAAAAAGACACTGGGCTTTTCCAGTATGAAAACAACGTAAAATATCTCTAGTATTTTCACATCGAAGATATTGGAATAATGGGTATAATGGGTTAGATAAAACTTATTAAAATTAATTTCATATGCTTCTTTTACTTTTCTAATGTGGCTACTAAAAAATCAGAAATATACTTAAGGTGCACATTGTATTTGTATTGGACTGCGCTGTCCCAGTCAATTCTCCCCACTCCGCTTGGCTGTGCTTTGGCAGTCTCTGAACTCAAAACGCTTAAACTCAACTTTAGTTTAATAATTCAAAAATATCTCCACATCCAAAAAGGGAGTAAAACAGTTTTTTCGGTTTTTTTGTTGTTATTCCTGTTTGTTTTGTTTTGCTTTCAGGTAAAAATTAGACATTTGGAATCTTCTTTAATTATAAAAAGTTACCAGTCACACTCTGATTCAGTCTTTCTTGCAATCCCCAATGGGAGACTTGTATAGGTGGACGTGCAACACAGAAATGCCTAAGGTACAAAGATGTTAGTCAATGTAATGACAGAAAACACTGGTTGGAAACATTTTACTTTTCACATACCATGAAACTTAGATCTATAGCCATTTGTCTAAAGTAGCTGCTCTCATCCAAAAGGATAATAAATCTCTTTTCTCCTAAAGAGCATCAAATTGTTACAGCCTGGACCACATTTCTTGGTGAGGTTTTCAAAGTGCTAGGAAGACTCCTATCTCCTTAGGCATTTCCAAAGGGATGAGGCCCCGACATTAGAGAAGTCCCTTGACTATAAAATTCATACATCCTGAAAGATTAAGATCAGAACCCTGGATCTTTTTCAGTGATGTTTCAAAGGAGCTTAAGTTTAGGTTTGCTTCTTTTGGTTTGTTTTTCTTTTTTTCTCAGAACTTTTGGGAAGGAGGAGAGAGTTCCTCTCATTAAATCTACAGAGTGACAAACACACCCATATTCCACCAGCTTTCATAGCATCCCCAAAGGATGTGAGTGTGACAGTCACTGTAATCACTGACCTAGCTATAAATCAATAAGAAATTCTTTTCCCTTGCTCGGGTGTTCTGTATTTCTGCGATAGTAATTTTTACTCATATTAATATTCTCACACTATTAGTTAATTTAGGCCACATATTAAAAGTGTGATGCCCGATAACATCCCAGACTCTTCACGCTTCTTGGCAAGTCATCATGGGCCAGCTTCACCAAAGAGCTACCGGTCTCAGCAACCTCAGTTACCAAGAGCCGTATGGAGACCGTGGTGGCTGCTAGCAGTGGTTAGTTAAGGAAAGTCCTGCTTCAAGAGAGGTACACACAGCAGCGTAAAGAGCTCCAGAACAGCAAAGACCACGCACAGCTTCCTCTTCAGAAATATCACTTTCCCTAACCCTATGTGTACCAGAGGTGGAGTCAAAAGTATACATCAACGCTGTCACAAAAACACTTTCTGGTTAAAAGAATAACTGTGCTTATTTTTTAAATTTGGAAAATAAAAAGCTTTTCAGGAGGCAAAACAAGCCAAACACATTCAACACCAAAATGATGTTTTCCTACAGATTTTTAGAAATATTTTACACACAAATGCTCACATGTGAATAATACTGGGGACATAATTTAATACTCTTTCTCCCCACCCAACATTTATAGTGACATATATATGAAATATTTCCACTATTAAATGCAATTCAAAGACATGAATTTGGAGATGGGAGTATAGCTCAGTGGTAGGGCAATTGCTTAGCATGCTCAAAGCCCTAGGCTTGACCCCAGCATCACACACACACACACACACACACACACACTGAATTTAATAAGCTACCTATATTCTGAATTGCTATAATTCATTTAATTGTATTCTTATTGTTGATTAATCAAATTGTTTCCAAGTTTTCATGTAACAAAAGCTAATTTAGTAAACATCCTCAAATATAAATCTCTGTTACCTCTGGTTACTCCAGCCAATAGGTTTGTAGAAGCAGCACAATGGAAAAAGAGTTTAATATTTTTAAGCCTTTTGCTATGTAACAGTTGTTAAACTCCACAATGTTTCTTTCATTGTATAATCCCAACCACAGTAGAGAGTACTAAATTTCCAATAGCATGCTGGCAGTATCCTTTAGGGAAAGCAGAATATCAGTCCAGTCTGTTTTCCTGGTTCCCTATGTGCCTCTTATAGTCTGAGAAAAGTAAAACAGAACCAAGAAAGACCAGCATAAATAAAATAGCCCTAGAACGATCACGCTATTTCTGATTAATTTTATGGACGTACACCGGCCCATCACTGCCCCCAAGACTAATTTTACTTTGAGTCCGGGGCCTCACAACATGGGCATCAATTCACCCATCCTCAAACAGTACTTCAACCCCAGTACCTCTAGGGTGATTTCAACCATGCTTAAGTGACAGCCACCCACAACTCCATGTTTACTTGTATAAACTGAGCTGATGCCTCAAAGTTTTCCCGTCAGACTTTAACATCCCCAGGATACAAAGTACATGGAAGGTCAAAAAGCACAAGGTCCCTAGTATTTCAATGGTCACTGATCCACATTTAATTAACTATCAACTTGCTCCCTTCACCTCAAAACACTTTCAGAGATATTTGTGCAAAGACAGAAAATTTATTTGCCTGATTACAACTTTTCTCTCTTCCTCTCAGGAATTCCGAAACCAATGTTTTGCTCTCTGCCTTTTCTTTTTGTTAATTACCCCATCCCCCAACTTTCCCTTTCCAACTCCCTCCCATTCTTATTCCATTACCCCACTAGCACCACCTCAAGGCATTAGGACACTCTTCCCATCCTGTAATTCTTTTCTTCTTCTTCTTCAATAAATCTAGATTAAGAAGGGAAAAAGTTCTTTCAGAAATAACATGCTAGATATTACTTGAGATAAAGCAATTCGTATGCTGTTCCTTCTCACTCAAAATATCATCCTCTCCAAAAGGGAAAATCAGTAGGATTCTAAGCTTATGGGGTCATGACAATGTCTTTTATCTACAAAGTACTTTTTTTGGTTCCTCCAAAAACCTGACATCCATAAGCCTGATAAGGACAAATTAATTCATGAGTTCATTTCCCTTTGATCACATTAACTGTGCAAGTATCAAACACCGTTACAGATAGCAACAGACTGCTAAGTGTGCTTGAAAATAAATTATTTGTGAAAATTATATAGTAAGCAGTTAACTCGCATAATGAAAACTGCATGGGCTTTTATCACACAGAACCCTAAATTAAGATTTCTGCTGAACTAAATTGATCTTGCCCTTGAGATGAAAGTTTTTAGAGCCCATCATCAGAAAGACCCAGGTGAGCCTTCTGTTTCTCATTACGGAGACAGTCTTCACTTGACTCAAGTTCTTAACTGTTTATAGAAGCTGAATGCTAAACTGATAAGAGAATATAAACCAGAACAGAAAAGAAAACAAAACAACAAATGCATAATTCAGGCCTTCCTGACAAAGAGACAAGCCCATAAAACAAACTCCTTCTTTCCTCTCTAAAACAAAACAAAAGTTGCTAAGCATGGTTGTAATATTTCAACACCTTTCTATACTTCAGAGACTAAGGCAGAAGGAGCACTCAAGTTCAAGGCCAGTCTGGGTTACATAGTGAGTTAAGGTCAGCCTGAACTACAAAGCCAGATCCTGGCTCAAAAAACAAAAAACAAAAAAGGAAAAATTCAGAGCAAAGAGTGTAGCTCACTCAAGTGCATGAGAGCTTGCCCAGTACGTACAGAGTCATGTGTTCAATTCCTAATACCACACACACACACGAAAGAAAGAAGAAAGAGAAAGAAAGAAAGAAAGAAAGAAAAGAAAAGAAAAGAAAAGAAAAATTGAAAGTACATTCACAGCATGAATATCATTTCTGTATGATCTCTGTGTGCCCAGCAAGATCAACATTAACAGAGCCAACAGAGTAGCCACAGGCTCCCTATTCAAGGCGCTGGTTAACATGTGGCAAGGTGGAAACAGGTTCCATCTGCTTGCTTTCCTGGATGGATAGCCTGGTCTCAGAGGCAACCAAAGATCACAGATTTGGGCCTAGGAAGAGTTGCTTGACTCACCTGGCTCTGGCCCACACACCCTAGGGAGATGACAGGCATCTGACACAATGGGGAGTAAGACACTCCTTTAGGGGGAGGAGCGGAAGGAGAAGGGCTACAGACAGCCTCAAGTCTGAAGGGTCCTGCTTGGTTTCCGTAAGTTCTCTCCCCAAAGCATTGCCATAACACACATACCTCTTGTCACCTAAGGATGTCAGGGCTTTCAAGCCACTAAGGTCCCAAAGCGGTGAATAGAGAGTTAACCAAAGCAGGAAGAGTGAACTCTATGCTTCTGAGTTCCTGTACCTTCCACTACTACAGAGCCTTGTCCATTGCTGCTTGTCAACGAATATTTAATAAATGCGTGAGACAGCATGATGTCCAGGTACCATGAACACACTCAGTGCATGTGCTACTGCAGCTACATAATGATTCTTCATGTAAAATATCTGCATGGGGTCTCTGGATGCCCAACAGAACTTGGCATTCTGGGGAAAGGTCTTCCTGGTTTCATACCTCAGGAAGCTTGAAGGACTATGCATTTATCTAACATGGATCTGCCCTTACTCTTACACACCAAGGTTCTCCAGTTGGTTGGAGTAAGAGTAACTAGACTTGATAATACTAGCTTTCTCAAGCAGACCAGTTATGACTGAAAGGCATATAATATCCAGGGGCCCATGAAGGCTTCTTAGGAAGTTTTAGTTAGGTAACCAATTTGTTTCAGAGTTTGTCAAAAAGATGGTATTTGGTGGCGGGGTCATTTTAAAGGGAACCTCTGAAGATAAAAAAATTGACAGTTGCAAGCCTGCCACTTGCTCTGAATCAGGAGAGAGCTATGAGTCCTCAGGCCAACCCTACTGCCTCCCCTCATCTGCAGTGTGGAGGTGGATTTCCTGACTGTGTATTTTCTTCAGTACTTTATTAAAAACATTATTAGTTTCAGGTTTAAATCTGTGTTATACAGGTAATTTATCATTCTGTGTGGACAAATCAAAGTCTAAGCAAACCTTCTCACTCCCTTCTTTCCCTATCAGCTGCACCCACCCTAAGAGCTATTCCTCAACTCAGCCCATGATGCATTAGGGCTGACAGTCCATACCTAACACTGATCCACTGAACCAACAGCAGGGCACAAATGGGCAGACAAAAAGTCCTGACCTCCTGCTCCACTGTGGCAGGGAACGCAGTGTTCCACACAGGAAATTATCTTTATTATTAAATAACTGATACTTCACATATTATTTCTATATAGCATGTTATAGTATATAACAAATATACTCTATTTTCATAAGTTATCATATACAGTGTTAGACACATAGTAAGCTTTCAATAAGTTAAATGAAAGTCCCTTAAAAGATGTGTAACAAAATATTGAAATCAGTTAAGTGAATGTCTAATAACAGACACAGAACTGAACAATGTGACACAATGGTTAAGAAGATTCAGACCAAAGCACAACAAGGATTGGAAAGATACTTTACTGACACAAAGTGGGAAAAATACACTGGCAATCACTGTTATTTCCAACATTTCATCTCCATGAATACCTCCTAACTTCTTTTGCTAGAAAAAAAGATTCAACTGGTAATATTATATTTCATTGCTCAATATTTTCTTAGTGCTTTATATATTATATATAATATATATTATATGTATATATATATGTTTGATTCTTACCATTATTTATACACTTTCAGAAAAAGTAAATTTTTTTTCTTGCTAGAAATTCTTTATAAGAAAGTCGATTTAAAAAAAAAGAAAAGAAAGTCAATTATCTGATCCACTGGTGATTCCTTGACTTTTTTTTTTTACTTGAATAATAGTCTGGTAGAATTTTGAAAGTCAATGTGTTCCACATTTGTGATTGCTATAACTTATCCAAATGTTTTTTCATACACAGTATCTTGATTATTCCTGGAAACAGTCCTATCTGCATAATTATTATTATTACCTTCCATAGAATTAATCCTAAAAGATAATTACCCTATTTATTTTTGGTTGTTGATTGTCAGGTCACAAACTAGAACAGAGTAAAGAGGTTTTCTAGTTTTCAGGTGGATCTACACCGCTTAGCAATGTGGTTGAGTGCACAGTAAATATTCTACACATATTTATTAAACATAGAAATAAACATAAATATTCTACACATATTTATTAAACATAGAAATAAACACATGAAGTGCTTATTTAGGTAGAAGACAGATAAGGGAACCATGACCCAGATACCGAATTTAGAATTCAGTGGTCTGTGCACTATCAAAAGGAAATGTGAAAATGCTCTAAAAACAACAAAGCTTATACTGGATAATGTTAAGAATAAAAATACAATGTCCTTGGTAATATGAGAAAAATCGATGCACATCACATACTGAACATTCAAAGTTTCACATTTTCCACCACTGAGTTTAAACATCTTTCAAGACATAGGGTAAGAGAAAAGTAGGGTCACAGCTCATAATACAGTCTGGACTTTATGGCAACCATTTGTTTGTCATAATTTGCTTCCAGTTTTACTACAGCTCCTTGCCTTTGAGTATGATGACATTTTTACAGGTAACTAAGCCTGAAATATGTGGAATGTTATTTCTAACTTTTGAAGATCAATAGAAAACAGAGACAACTCATAGAGAGTGAGATATGTAAATGTTCAATGTAAAGAAGCAGTTACAAATCATAACGGACAAGCACTCTTGGATCTAAGAGACCAAAATCTAACTTCTTACACAACAGGCTAAGTTATAAATTATAATCATTCACTAATTACTGTGAAATTCCGGACTTTGCCTCATCAATCAATGGATGTTCCAAGGTTACCCCAAGAGACGCCAATACAAGCCATCTACTGAAGCTACCTCAGAAAAGTTTTTTCAGGATTTTTTAGGTTTCTATTTTTGCTATTCTCCCCTTACCCACCCACCTCGCCCCAAAAAAAAGAAAGAAAGGGGGCTGAGGAAACCAGAGAATCCTGAAGTTGTGTGTTCCAGGAAGTTAAACAGGGTCAGGCTTGGGGCCCTGGTGAGGGACTGGCTTCTCTCATCATGAACGTCCACCGTGGGTCCCACCTGCTCGAGAGCACCAGGAAGTACAGGCTGCTAAATTCCAGTTTACTCGCAGTCATCTGAAAACTAACAAACTAAAAAAACAGGCTGCCGGCAACTTTAGAGATTCCTGAAAATCCACAACAGGAAATGTAACTATCCTCCACCCTGGGCCATTCATCAAAAGCAGACGGACTCACAGCCACAGGGAGGGCAGTGGCAGAAGGGAAATGCCAGCACCACTTTTTCTCATTTACACCGACGCTACATTTTCTTCTGCCACAGCAAAGGCAGCGAGCACGACCCAGTGTCCACACTGGAGGGAGGAGACTCAAGGGGCAGGGAGCGGGCACCATGTCTCCAAGTTTCAAACACTGCAGGGCTCGCCAGGAAAGAAAGCCCCTCTGCTAATATGCGGTGACCTCGACCGCCAGTCCCGGGAGCCACATTTAATAGTCGATCGTCAAGCGTCCCGACTCCACCGGCAGAAACGGGCGTCTCACCTGGTGCCGGGACACAGTCCTCGCGCCCGGCTCGGGCTACCAGCCCGCTTCCCTCTCCTCCTTCGAAGGTGCCAAAAGCACCAGGACCCGGGGCCGGCAGGGGATGCCGGCGCTCGCGGGGGACGGGATCAGCCCACCGCCACCCTCCGCACTCGGAAGGCTCCCCCGCCGCTGGCGGGCGCCGGCCCCCAGGCCGTGCCGCGGGGAGCGGGCGGGCGCCGCGATTGGCCGCGGCCGGCATCGCTCCGAGGGGAGCCCGGCCCGCGCGGCGAGAGGAAGTGGCGGCCGCCGCTTTGCACCAACCGTGATCGGCCGGCAGGCGAATGTCAGCCGGCGCCGAGAGCGGGTCGGAGGGCACGGGGCGGGCACTCACATCCCCACCCGCCGCCGCCCGCGCCCCAGGACCCCGAGGGACGCCGGCCCCCCGGGCGCCTCCCGGTCCCCGGAGGCTCCCCGCCCCCACCCGCCGCTCCGCAGCCGAGGCGGGCCGGGCCCAGCGCGCCAGGCCGGCCGGGGGGCGCCCGTGGGGACGGGAGGCGGCCGGCGCTAGGCCGCGGCCAGGCCGATGACCCCGCGGCTCCGCGCCCTCCCGGGACGCGCCGCCCGAGCCCCCCGCGCGCGGGACAAGTGCAGTGACAAAGCCCCAGAGCCAGGCCGGGCGCCGGCCGGCGGGAAGAAGGACCCGGCACCCTCCCGAGCGGCGGCGGCCCAGCCCCCGGGAAGCCGGGCGCGCCACCAGGCCCTGCGCCCAGCCCCGCGCGGAGCCCGCCGGCCGGCTCAGCAGCTGGCACTCGGCGCCCGCGACCTGCCCGAGCCGGCCGGGTGGGCGAGCCCCGGGCCCCCGCAAGTTTCCCGTCCCCGCGGCGGGAGGAGACCCGGGCCGGGCGCGGGCAGCCAGCGGCGGCGGGCGCCTGCTTATTTACGCCGGAGGCTGCCTGGAGATAGGCGCCGCCACCGGGCACCGAGAGAGACCCGCTCCCCTCCTTGGGTTCCGAGAGCGACGGCGGCTGCAAACACACACAGACACACGGCAATGTTGTTTGAAGTGAGGCCCCACTCTAGTGGACCTGCACCCCCACCCACGACACCTGGGGCGCAGAATCACACAGAGTAGATTTGTGTCCGTGGAGCCACCTCTCCACATCTGCAAATCCAAAAGTGAAATTAAACCTCCACCAACCTCCTCCTCCTCCTCCTCCTCCTTGCAGCCCTAGCAGCCCCAGTGCCAGTAGCAACAGCAGCAGAACCTGCTTCCCCTAAATTCAGCTTTTCCATAATTGTGCCGGCTGCTCCTCCAAAAAATCGGTATTAATATTCATGAACCCCGTCATTTTCCGTCCACGAAACACCGTGTCAAAGCATCAGGACACGCATACACACACAGCTCCTCCAGTCCCCATAAACATGCCCTCGAGAGAAACACGCACAGTCACAACTATTATTTGAAAAATGTTACCTCTCAGTGTGCTTTTTCAACGCTACCAATACAATTCCGCAAGGTATAAGTGTTGCTAGGGTGTGTGAAATAGAAACGAAAGCCCGTCAGTTGAATAATCGCAGGAGCAAAACTAAAAGTTACTCCTCGGCTTGCCTGAGAACAGTCCAGATCGAAAGCAAAACAAGGAGAGGAAACTGCGAAGCGCTGAGCCTGGAAATCCCCCCACCCCCCGCCCTCCTCCGGGCTCGCTCCCTCCCTTCCTCCTCCCTCCCTCCCTCGCCTCCCCTCCGCCCTTCCTCCACAGTGTTTGTTTCAAGCTTGTGCAACCGGGAGGTGGAGGCCGAGGGAGGGCGCGAGCGGCCGGGCCGCGGGGTGCGGAAGTTCGCCGCCGCCGTTCATTGGCAGGCAGCGCCGCTTTCATCATTTCTCGGAAAAGTCAATTTCATTTTCACTTCCCCAAGTCGAGACTGCGGGAGCAACAAGCGGCAGCCCGTGAGTCTGGCTCGCACACAGGGGCGCGCAGAGTCACCGCACCGGCGCTCCGGGGTCGACGCAGGCCCGAGTTCGGGCGGCAGCTCGTGGAGGCAGGGAAGGAAGGCAGGCACCTGCCTCTCCCTCCAAGGGGACCCCTCGGAGGGGAAGGAGGGGGGCCGCTTACCCTCCGGGGGCAGCAAGGGCGCGCCTACTCTCCAGTGGGCAGTGAGGTGGTCCTTGCAGCCGCTGTGTGCAGGGAATAAACGTCCCACTTTGGAGCAATGCCCGCATCAAAGGAATGTGAGGAACGGTCAACTGAAAAATAGCGTGACTGAGGCCGGGACCTTGCTGGCCTACTTATCTGTGGCTGAGGGTGTGAGGGGTCTGCCGGGCCCGCCCCCTGACAACACCTGGAACTCGGTTTGGGAGCTAGGATGGTAAGGGAGGCCTCCCCGCAGTCACAGCAGCACTGCTAGGCCAGTTACCGCCTTGCCACCCAAGTGCCACCGCTGCCAGGTGAAAGGCTATTTTTACTGAAAGCTATCCTGAGCCAGACTGGCCTTGATGGAGGTTTTGTATGGTAGGACGTCCAGCTAAGTTCGAATCTGGCCTCTGTACTTACTCGCCTGGTGTCCTTGCCTGAGTTTCCCACGCTGTGCGATTGAGATAAATGAGGGAATCCAAGGATGTCACAAGTGCAGCAAACTGGCACCGCTCATTTAGGACCAACCCCTTCTTGGTCACTTGCCTTAAAAGTATGGCGGCACGTTAGTTAGATCTGTTTAATCCCCACTTAGGCTTTTTATCAGACTTCCACCAGTTTTCTCTACCTACTAGAAAAAGTCCCTTCTTAGGACATAATGGCCATGGATATGTAAAAACATCCTAAAAAATAACTTACATTACATCCATTTGTCACAAAAGTACTGGATTCCACTGCTTGGGAAAAACAAAGTATCCAAGTACATACAGGTGGCAAGGAAACAGCTGAATGCTTAGGACTATGTTTTATGGCTGTGGGCTCAAATTTGTTATTCATTCTGTAACACTATGCAATGCTATTCACATATTTCAATAACTGTAAACTGTAGAATAGTTTCACCCATCCAGGGACCCAAGTTAAAAACTCAGTAGTCATTAGTCTTTTTGTTTGTTTGTTTGTTTTTCTATGCCAAGCAAGAAGAAGAAGAAATGCAGGGTATGATTTTGAACTTCTTGCTCCTTGCACGCATGGGATTCTTACTACCCTTGAGCAACCTCCTCTATGCACAGTGCCCAGGAAAGAAACAATAAGTTGTACCTGGACAGTTGATGCCTTCCTTGTATCTGTGACAGGCAGCTGCCTCAGTGGTGTGCTTTCACGGGAGCCAGACAAAGCCATGCCCACAAACCTCCATCCTGTGTCCTAATTACCTTTTACTGCATGTAAGGTCATTCCTGGAAGCTCATGCGCTGAATGTGGAAAGCCTCCAGACTTCTGTGATTCTTGACTTCCCTGTTCCTGTTCTTTCCCTGCAACCCTGATGAAAGCACAATCATGTTGCCTTGTTTCAGGAAAAGACATTGTCTTAATCATGGTCTTTGATAGGCAAGAAGTTTTACACAAAGCTTTTCTTGCATTCGTGTTTGATGTTAAGAACAAGTATCTTGTGCCCTGGCCCATCCCTAGATCACTGCTGTCAATCAGGTATTGCAATTCCTGGAAACCTGCCTCCTACTTATCTCATACTTTGGACTCCACCAGGCCAGTGGCTACTTTGCTACCAGAGTCAAGTAGAAAATAAATGTCCAGTTGAGGACTTTTCTTTGAACCTCAAAAACCTCTCTGTAGCTTTCAGAATGAAAGCCTTATTATTTGACAAAACACATAAAGTCCCTTGTAATCTCATGGCAGACTTATTTTTCAGCTTTATCCCCTGCCACTCTACCCCATAAGGCCTGCATCTCTCCCTTGCCAAACTGGCTGCCTTCCTTTATGCAAAACAGTGGAGGTGGAACCACTGCCTTTATTCCTTGTTTATCCTTAGGATGGGGCCCAGCACATAGGCTCTCAGTACTTGTGAATTAATGATTACTTGCTCTTTTCATCAGGTTCCTATAAAATATTTTACATAAGAGCATTTGTTTTATATTTTAATAATTTGAATATAAATGTAACATATTTATTTTGCAGCAGTCAAAAAATATTGGAAAGGCAGAAGAGACTAAGCCACTTGAAATCTCACCTCTTGATTTGGGTAGGTATTTCCCACTAGTGATTTTCCTAAATGGCCATTTCCAATTGTCATCTATTCAGTCTCACTTTCAGCATCATTTAGTAATTCTGATTGTGTTGCCCATTCCCTGCAATGCTTATGTGACATCCTTCTGTCCTATTCTGTTTCTTGGCTGGCTCCTCTTCTGCTGCCAGCCCCCTAAATTATGGTGTTGCCAAGCATTCTCTCCTCAACCCTCTTATTTTCTCATTCTACATGTTTTCTCTTGGGGTGCTCTCATCCACGCCCAAAGCTTCAAATATCATTACGGATGGCCCCCAACTCATGATCATTCTATTGAGAATGTTCCAACTACACTCAGGAAATGCATAGTGTAAAAGCAATATGCATTCAGTACAAACCACACTTAAAATTGTGATTGTTGATCTTTTCCCAGCAATGTGCAGTAGGATACTCAGTGATCTCATGTGAGCTCACAGCCACACACATAATCACAAGGGGAAACAGCCAGTGCCCTATGGTGTACGCACTGCCAAGTTATGCTATTCTGTAGGTTAGGTTCAGCAAACACATTTTCACGATGCAATATTGTCAGCTTTCTATGGGTCTATCAAGATACAGCCCCACCATAAGTAGAGGAACATAGATATTTGAGGGTCTGTGACTTATGAGTTCTGACACGTTACTTCCTAGACATTCCTCAGATGCAAAAATTTCTATATGTCTAAAATTAAACTCATCTTTCCACACAAACTAATTGTCACTTCATTGATTAGCTGGGAAACTTAGAGGTATCATAGACACCCCCTGAGCCCCTCCCTGGAGCTCCCTGAGATAAGGATATTGCTTCCAACTTTTCAGGCCCCCTAAATTCATAGAATGAATGGATTTCATTCTTTTCCTATGCCTTTGATGATATATCGATGAAGATCAAAGATGTAAATATGAACCCAAACATCCACATGGTATTAATATACACAGTCGAGAAGTATTGCTTAGCTCTTTGATGAGATGTACACAGTCATACATCTCGGTGGAAAATGGGCCAACAGAGCAAAACATAACCTTTTTGGAAGCCTATCGGAAAGGTAGTATTTACCTGTCAAAGATGTCTGACCAGACATCTTAGTCTAATATAAAAACTTGTTTGAGCAGTCTTGTATCAGGAAACCAGAACTCTCATTGGTGTAGCATGGTAACATTTTACCTATGGAATGGAACATCCTAAGCTATCTACCTTGATGCTGTAAGGACTAAATTGTTTTCAGGGGCAATGAGTGAGGACAGTGGTTAGTTCAACAGGACGGTGAGAGATTTCTCCATTGACTGGACCTTAACTGAGGTAGTTTAAAGATATACGCTAAATGAACCCCTATGGCTGGCTTTTATTTTGCTAATAAATGAGAATGTATTAATAAAATAATTATTCAAGTAGCAAACATATGCTGAGTATGCAGGAAGCTTTCTCAGTCTGGATGCACAGAAGTGAACAAAATGAATGACAATCACTGCCCTCCAAGAATTTCTTACAGTCTAGTCTTTTGATAGGTTGATTTCTATTGCAGCAGCCCAGTAGTGGCACGGGCATCATCTCCACTTATTATCACAGCCTTTAGGACTTTACACGAAAGTTAAGAAAGTGTAATAGGATGGCACACTACAGCAGAAGTGTTTACAGCTGGGAGTAAATCTGGAGGTGCTCAGCTGGTCAGCTATCAGTCAGTTTTCTCCCCAGCATCACTGGTACCTCTTCTGTCTTGGCCATTGGTTCTCTCTTATGTTTCCAGAATTCATGGGAAATGCAGATTCTACCCTTGCCAAAGCAGTTGATCAATACAAAGCCATGGATAATAGTCCTGCATAGCAAAGAACATTATGGAGCCAAATTAAATTCTAGCTGAGGCAGTAGGATGTGACAAAGTTGAAAAAGCTTTTAATCAAAGTTCAAGGAACACTGGCACCAAGGTGGAGAAATTCTTGGGGATGTTTGACTATTACATCACACAATGATTCTTTCCATTTTACTGGAAATTCTGAAATGAAGTTCATTTTGTTGCAATTATTCTCTGAAGATCATGAGTTTAAATTGAGTAATATATTGCCCAATCCATAGTAATAAATATTCATTTTGTTCTGCTCAGATAAAAGGAAGGAAAACGTACTTTCAAAAATTGCCAGGATTATCTCTATGTGTATACATGCACATGTATACATTTGTGTGATCGTCTTCCTTGTCCAAAGGGAAGACATTCAACTTTGAAAACTGTAAATTGTTTTTAGCGTAATTTCTCAAGTGTCTATGAAATACTTATTTTCTCTCTGGTGACAAACTATTAAGCACTGCTTTTAATTTTAAAAATTAATGGAAAAAGTGTCTATAGCTTTCTCTTAAATTCCTTAGAAAGGATATAATGGTTTTAGGAATTAAAGATACTAATTTCAAATTGGTAACTTCAATTCAGCAAACCACTTGATTCACTGGTCAGCACTATATTTGAAGATTTTTTTTTCCTACAACTTCTACTATTTCTAAGTGAATCCTAAGGCCTTGGATGGGTCGTCTTCCCACAAGTCATAGCATTTTGATAGTTGAAAATGTTTGGAAATTTGCCAATCAGACTGAAGAATGACACAAAGGAATAAGAATATTGTTAATTTCTCTTGCTTCCTAGAAGTGTCTCCACTTCGTCTATGCGAATGAAGTTCCCAGGTACAGCTCCTGACACTGCTCTCTTCACCTTTGGTACAGGTCCGCTCATCAGTTCCCACTGGGCTCACTGAGTACCATCCTGAGAGCTCCAGGGAAGACAGTAAGAACCAGACAAGGCCTCTGCTCTCCCACCACCCATGCCCTATGAGGGAGAGACAGCAAGAAACAAGCAAAGAATAAAACAGTTCCTGATTTGTATGGTGCTCTGTAGGAGCTAAACAAGGAGCTCTGACACAGAATATTGTGTCATGGAGGTAGTCCGGGACAATTCCTCCATGGAAACAATTTCAGCCAAGACCTGAGGAAGAAAAGCTTCTGTATCAAATTTCTAGTCTACTGGAAAAAAAATCCCATAGACTTAGTTGCTTAAATGACAGGAATTTATTGTCCTTGTTATGGAGACTAAAAGTCAGAGAGCAAGGTGTCCACAGAGTTGGCTCCTGAAGGCTGTGGTAGGGGAGAATGTGCCTCTTGGCTTTTGGTGGTTTGCCAGAAATCTTGGGTTTTCTCTTGGCTTGTAAACACATCACTGGGTCTTTTGCCTTGATGTTTACAGGATGCTGACCTGTATTTGTGTGTGTGTGTATCCACACACCCACACGCACTTTAAGGATGCAAGCGGGGTTGATTACTTTGGCTTAGGAGCTCACCCTGCTCCAGTGTTTTGTCTTCATCGCCAATTGCTTCTATAACAACCATTTTTTTTCAAACAGCTCACATTCTGGGGTACTGGAGGTAAGGACTGGATGAATTTGTAGCAGAGAAAGACAGTAGCCCATCGTGGGGTCCAGTTGTGGAGTAAGCACCCAAACAGAGAGCGGGAGCAGGAGTCATAAGAGGCAGAAGGCTCTGGCAGGGTCTGGGACTGACAGAGGGGTGCGGTTCTGGAGTTGAGAGTGAGGGTAAGAGGGGTTGGAACGCGGCAGATGAGCTGGCAGAGGCCAAATCAAGGAGTTCAACTTCTATTCTATGGGCAGTAGGAAGACTGTGGAGGGTTCTAAAGGTGATTTCTTAGAGCAGTTTGTAACTGTTCTATTAATGAGACAGCTACAGTCCTATTACAGATGAGTTTGCTGAGAACACAGTGTTATTTATATTTAGCCTTTGTTATTCTATTTTTAAATTCCTAAGTCAAAATATTTTTTCACCTTTAACTTTTGGTCTGATTTTCATCTCCACAAATAAATGACATTAATTTAATTAATGGCTCCCCTCTCTGAATAATAACCGCCTTTCCATTTAAAAAAGGAAATATCGTGCTCACTTTGG
Source organism: Dolichotis patagonum (assembly GCA_004027295.1). NCBI lineage: Eukaryota > Metazoa > Chordata > Mammalia > Rodentia > Caviidae > Dolichotis > Dolichotis patagonum. Next base: position 8,806 of record PVJX010007759.1, on the reverse strand, counting down.
CAGCACACACACTGAAACTGGAACAATACAGAGAAGATTAGCATGGCCTCTGTGCAAGTATAACACACAAATTCATGAAGCAGCCCATATTTTTAAGACGTGAGATCCTTCCCAAATGAAAATCCACAAGCAACTCATGGACTTGCACAATTAGATGGTTAAGCAAATTACTTCTGTCAGTATTGAGCCAGGAATGAAGGTGGAATTCATCACTGCAAATGCTAAGATAACTTTTTAAATAAATTGTCAGTTGTTAATATATATATATATATATATATATATATATATATATATATTCAGTTATTGATTCCAGGGACACACAATTTTCCTCAAACTGTTTGGAGACAACAGTGGTATGTCTCTACAAAATCCACATCCATTCCAAAGTTGGGATCATTTTATTTTTCAATGCTGGGGATTGAACCCAGGGTCTTCCCACATGCTAAGCAAGAGCTCTAGTGCAGAGCTACACAACCACGCCTCACCTTTTGGTTTTCTAAAAATCTTCAGATTTTTCTTTTATCAGAAATTGCTTACATGGTACATTCTATCAAACTAATTTTATGCAAATCAGCATAAATAAAACTTAGCTTAACCCAACTACTTTGTAATCTGGAAGTAATATTAGTTTAACAGCCAATCACATATTTTTTCAGCATCAAGCTCTGAGTGCCAGCTTTAGTCTGTACTCCTTTAAAACCAAAAATGATCCATTGTTTTCTTTGTTTTCCATGTTGAAGTTCTAAGTGAAATGTCATTGGATTCTTTGGGGCTTTTGTTGTTGTTGCTGCTGCTAGTTTTTGTTTTTGTTTTTGTTGGGTTTTTTCATTTTTGTTTTTATTTTGTTGTTGTTACTGTTTTTGAGACAGGATCTTACTATGTAGTTCATGCTGATCTTAAACTCACTATGTAGCTCAGACTGGCCTGAAACTCCATGTAGTCCTCCTGCTTCAGCCTCCCTAGTGCTGGGATTACAGATGTGCACCACCACACCCAGCTTGGGGTATCATTTGAGAAAAAGATTCAGTTGCTTAAAAAAAAAAGCCCAAAGCTACAAATACTGTTAGTCTTATTTCAATTTCAATCATTAGAGTTAAATAAGGAGAACAACAAGCTATGCTCTGACACACCGCGAGACTGAAGGAGGGAAGGAAATGTGTAGGCCCAAAAAGCATCACAGTTGAGCAAGTTCATGCGGGGTGAGGCAGGCGGGGCCATCCATGTCAGAGACACCAGCTTCGTGGGTCCGTCATCAGTGTAGTTGTGCGTGTGTTGTCTCCATTTTTCTTTGTTTCACTTCCTATCTTCATTTTAAAAAAACCTGCTTTTTGAACAATATAGAACCAGCAGAACTGTGGCCACATGTTTCACAACATAGGCAGTTGATGTCATGCTTTTATGACACTTTATGACAAACCTTTTTTTCCTGATTGAGAAATTGGAAGAACGTTATCTCTGACCCTTTTGTCTCTCACAAATGCTTCTTTTTTAACTGGCCACCTATATACATTTTTTTTGTTTGTGGATTTTTTTGTTTACTATGAACTTAAGTGTGAAATAGTGGGAAATATTTGTTATACATTGAGGATAAAGGGAAAATTAAGTTCTAGGTGTATAAAACCAAGAAGATGATCATACATAAAATTAAAGTGAAGTGTATCAGGACATTCACAGTGGTTGGCTTTGAATGATGAGACTATGAGTAGCTTTTTGAAATTTTTTTAACCAGTTTTGAGGATGGATTTTTTATTATCATAAAATTTTAGATAACTTTTATAGGTGATTTCAGAAATTTACTCTGATACTCTTGTGATTTTTATATATAAATTACTTGTAACTTTTAGCTGTTTATTTCCAAAGTTATTTAAAAAAGAAAATGCTGACGTTTACATCCAAGATCTTAAACTATAATTTGCTGAGAATTTTTAAATCTATTTATCTTCAAGTGACATAGAAGAGCTCCGAAACATGCTATGCCCTTTCTCCTAGTCTTTTATTAAAATATTTACTTTTCAAAGGGATTTGTTCTTAACAGTTCAAATATTGTTTGTCCAGAGGAACATACAATGTATATGAATAAGCTTTGGAATTCAGTGCTCCTGAGATATAAAAATTATTTAAAAATCATTTTTAAATTTAAAAAAAATTTTTTTGAGACAGCACAGTGAAATTGGTACAGAACATCACAACGGGTTACCGGGATAACAGTAATAGGTACCGTAGTATGTCTCCTTATCATCACAATAGCTGTTCTTTCACTCAGGTATAGCAGAATCACACCAAATACAGAACATTATAGAATTTATCAAAACAGAATATTGAATAGAGCAATATAATTAATCAGAACAAAGCAAAACAGTGATAACCATATTTGCCTTCAAAAAGATGGTAGAAGGAAATCCCCCCTATTTGCTATATTGCATATGGTCAACCTCCCAAGACATGCTAAGACCTCTGACTCATTTGCTAACTTGGGATGGGGGGGATGGGATGTTTGATTCTCAGCCTGCATGCTGGTAAGCTCACGGCTGCTTACCAGTGAGGCGAATGGGTTGCTTGGTTTTCCAGCACCCTAAGTTCCAACATGGTGAAGATCTCGGGAGATGCTGTCTTGTTGTCTCCCTGGGGCGCCCGCCGCTTGCCTGAGCCATGGCTGCTTACCAGGAAGGTGAGCCACTTAAAAATATTTTAAATATGCTATTTTTAAAAAATTGAGAATTCAAAGAAATTAATATAAATTAAATAATCTTTAATTGTAAATTTCCTTTAGCTTATATGCAAATTCTACTTACTATGTTCTTAGCAATAAATTCAAATTCTTAGATCTCAAATATCAGTGAGGGCTCTAAGAAAAAATAAAATTTTAGGTTAAATTTTGCTTTCTTTCAGGCACTTTCATATTTACTTATTCATATTGTCTATTTTGCTTTCTTGGCTTCCATATATAACCAGATTATCAGAATGAGAGAGAGAAGAACATTTCATTTGGGCAATAAGGAAAATGATCCCTCTGTCTGTCTGTCTGTCTGTCTCTCTCTCTCTCTCTCTCTCTGTCTCTCTCTCTTATACACATGCACACACACATGCACACACACAGACAAGGTAAAGGAAGGTTCTTTGAACCCATATCCTCATTTGGAATTCAGAACATTTTTTTCTCACAGAAATAAGAAACACTGATATTATTAGTTTACCTTCACTATGAGTTAAAAGTAGGTTGAGGGGTGACCTGGGACTACACAAATTTATTACACTGTGTACATGGGTACATTTCATTTGCATTTAAGCAGCTATTTTCAGGAGACTCTGTGAGAGCACACCGAAGGGCTGGGTCAGGGACTGTTTGTCCACCACTGTACTGTGCTCAGCACTTTGGAGGAGGGGAGGAGAAAGGAGGATTGTTTCCTGATCCCGGGGTCTTGCATTGTGTGCTGGGAGAAAAACCTGCAATGACAAGATCATTGCTGCAAGATGAAAAGGTGTGGAACCCAGTCCCAGTAAAACTTCATGTATCTGCTCATTTAACACCTGTTTCTTGACTTTATCTCTGTTTTTATCTTTTTTCTAAATATTAAGTAATATCCTCCTAAAGTTAATAATACACAATGATAGCCAAACATTTGACTACATTAGGTATTTGTAGTGGCAAAATTACTTAAAAGAACTTGAATATCTGTCAGTAGTGAATGACTGAGTAAACTGTAGTTGGTCCATTCTGGGAAATGTTATGCACCCACAAATAAGAATATCTGATGGCTGGGTGTGGTGGTGGCACATGGCTGTAATCTCAGCACTATGGGTGGCTGAGGCAGGATGACCTCAAGTTTAAACCCAGCCTGACCAACTTAGTGACTTGGTAAAACCTTGTTTGAAAGTTTAAAACAAAAAAGTAAAGAGCTGGGATGTAGCTGAATGAAAAGGCCTTGGGTTCAACCCCCAATATCACACACACATGAATACAAAAGTAAAAATCGGGGTGCAAGGGAATGTTCATACTTTGGCCTCTTGTGCAAAGACAACAGTGGCCTACTCTCCTAGAAAGTTTGCATTTCAAAGGGTGAAGGTGTGTGTATCACGTTAATAATGTCGATCACCTGTATTGAGAAAAAATGATAATTTTAATACAAAAACAAAAACAAAATTAAACAGAAAAATTAAAATCATTTTAATTTCTGATTTTTAATGTTTTAAGTAGTCTAGCGTATATGTGTGTCTGCCTCTGTGTTTGTATTTCTGCATAAACCTCCCGGGGTAATTGATAGATTATAAATAGATATTTCTTGACTGCCCACTATGTCTATTCACTTCAGAGGTCTTCTGGTAGGAATCCTTTGACCACAAATCACCCAATGGACCCACATGGTGATTCTTAAATAGGCAGTCATTTCAGTTACCTATGAGCTCTGCCTAAATGGTCCATCTTAGTCTTTTTCTATATTGCTACAGCCTGATGGGTTAGAGTTTCCTAAGCGTAGCACTACAGCTAAGGGGTATGCACCTTGTGGCAGCGTGGGTCCTGCTCCCACTGTAAAGGTCCCTGTGCTAATAAGTTCTCCTACATCACCTTAAGGGACCAACACGGCTGCCTTCTAGGCAGGCTTTGGGCTCAGAAAGAAACCTTCAGCTGGTGGATCCAGTTTGCTGGCTATACTTGAAAAATAAACTGCCGTGTACATTTCTACTCATCATTACTTGTAAGTCCACAGCATAAGTTCATACACTTTGGGAAAAGTGGGCGCCTTAATGCAGTTTCCTCTACCTCTTCTGAGCAATTATTCATCAGGAAACGGATATTACATCAACATGACACTTTCATCAGTCAAACACAATGCTAAACAATTAGTGCTCTAGTTTGGATGTGGCTTGAGTATATTCCCCCAAATGTTCACAAGCTGAAAGTTTGGTCGCCAGGGTGGTGGTGTTAAAGTGATAGAACTTTTAAGAGATGGGGACTAATGAGGTCAGTGTGGTTCCTTTGGAAGCCTGATTCTCAATAGTCAGTTGTCTTTAAAAAAAAAAAAAATCACAACCTGGCCCCTGAAGCCTATGACTTCCTGTCTTGCTTTGTAATCTCTTGTGGGCATTCTCTCCTCCATGTTTGGACTCCAAATGTGCCAAACCCCACTGTAAAAGTCTCCACCTGCTGCATATATGCAGCAAAAGGGAGGGAGGGAAAAAGACTTATCACAGGTATGGCACTTGTGACCCTAGAAGTCCCACAGACTGCCAACTTCAAGTTGGAAAGCCAAAAAGCCCGTGGTATGAATCAGTTCAAGTTTGAAGCCCTGAGGGCCTGCCAAGATGATGATGTAAGTGCTGGTCCAAGTATGAAGACCCAAGAATCAGGAGTCTGATGTCCAAGGGCAAGAGAAGAATGTGATGTCCTTGATTGGAGAGAGAAGTGGAATTTCCCCTCCTTCTCTTCATATTTTACTCTGGTCTTCCCTCAGTAGATTGGACAATACTCTCCCACATTGGTGGGGGCCAAGCTTCTTTAATCAGTCTACCAATTCATGTACGAATGTCTTTCAGAAAGACTGTAACAGACATGTCCAGGAATAATGTGGTACCAGCTATCTAGGCTTCCCTTAGTGCTGTCAAGTTGATATATAAAATTATCCATCATATGTGTGTATGCACACATATGTTAAAGACTGCTGTCACAGTCTTTAACAAAATTTAAACATATGTCTACTTTTAATGACATCATTCGACTTATTTTTCTGAGATTGGTGAGAAATTTGGACTAAGCCACATACTCTCAGCTTTTATCACACACAAAAAAGAAGGAAATCAACTAGAGCATTCACTGAGTGTAGAGTATATTCCAGCCACTCTGTTGGCTGCTTGAGGACTTTATACAACATGCTGATAGGCCATTCTGCTTGAGGTTGGGGATCTAATTTTCAGTTCAGTGCTTAAACTTTTTTGCCTGGTCTGCCAGAGCAGGTTCCTTACTGTTATGTCTGCTTCTACTTTTGTTTCCCAATAGTTCATTCTGTTCAGATGCTCCTGAGTGCTATTAAAATACCATTTTCCTGCCTAAAGCTCTTCACACATTTCCCATGGCAATTAGAATAATTCACACTCCCTTTAATGGCCTACAAACCTTCTCTCTGTGTGCCGTCTGAATCTTGCCTATCTACCTCTATAATTTCACCAGGGACTCTTCCTTTTCCTGTACATATGCTTTCTCCCAGGGATCAGCACACTACAGTCTAGAGACAAAATTCAGCTACTTCCTATTTTTGTACAGCCCTTAAACTAAGAACAGTTTTTATATTTTTAAATGATTAGGGAGAAAAAAGAACAATATTTTGTGACACCTGAAAACCATATGCAATGCAAATTTCAATGTTCATAAATCAAGTTTTAGTGCAACACAACAATACTTTTTCATTTATGTCACCCAGGGTTGTTTTTGAACTAAAATAACAGAGCCGAGCAGTTGCAGGCAGCACTGAATGGCCCACAAAGCTTAAAATATCTACCAGCTGGCCCTTTACAAAAGAAGTTTGCCAACCCCTGCTTTAGCCACACCAGCCTCCTCTCTGTTCCTAAAACTCACCCTGTGCCGTCCCTTCTCAGTGTTCTCTATTTCCTGCTCCCTTTTCCTGGAATGCTCTTCTCCAGCTTTTCATATGGCTGGTTCTTTCTCCTAAAGTCTCACTTAACCTGCATAAAGCCAGCAGAAAGTCACACGCTGTGGGACTGTATCTCTTAACCATAAAAGGGCCAGTTTCTGAAACTTGAATGGAGAGCTGTGGTCTAAGATTCTTTCATTTCTAACAATGGCAAGGCCATGAGAAGCTTTCTTGAGCTTATGATTGGTTCTGAAGTCCACCAACATGGTGACACCTTCTGCAATTGATGTGAAGGGATGATCCTCACCTGTTGCACTCAGGAGACTAAGAAGTCAGAGAAAGAGATTGTGTCTTGCATATCGCAGACTTGAGGGGCCAAATGGAATGTCACTGAAACGCCCCACATCATTTCAGCCACATGTCCATCCCCTCATAGCCAGCAAAGCAAAAAGTATAGCCCAAAACTCTTAACATAAATACGTACATGGGGCCTCCAAGACAGGATGGAGTTCTTTCTTGTAGTCTACCAAAGAAGAGTCAGGAGGCCTCCAAACAAAAGTTAGATCATGGGCTGGGAATGCGGCTCTGTGTAGAGTGCTTCCTTAGCATGCCCAAGGCCCTAGATGCAATCCCCAGAATTCGGTGGATGCTTGGGGGTGAATTGTTCAGTCAGTTGTGCATAAGTTCATCAGTCCTCAGTGGGGAAACTTCCTCTCTCAGATTCAGCACAAGAGCACACCAAGTCCTCTTTCCACTCTGAGCCTATTTCCTTATCTCAGAAACATGAACTAGCTAATCCTCTTAGAGACTGTGCAAGCACCAAGTAAGAAAATATTTGTAAAACTGCCTTTTAAACAGTCCTTAAGGAATATGCACTGTGGCACTAGCCTTCTCTTAATTCCATAAAAGAACAACACAAAATCTTACTTAAGGAATACCCTGTGAAAACCCCCACAATATTGTATCTTTTTTTTCAATATTGTATCTTAAAAAGTATTTAAATTGGCACATCTTTAAATGTATCAAGTTGTTCTTAAAAACATAGGGAAAAAATATACAAGAGATTTCAAGAGCTGTTTCTAGAATGCAAGTATGTTCTGTGAAATGCAGAGGGTCTGTATTTCCTAGGCAGAGTTGAGAGACAGAGGCTGTGAAAAAGCAAACTGCAGAGATAAGAAATCAAGATTGAGCCAGAAATAAAGCCATCAAGACCTCTTGGATAAGTAATTCTTAAGCATATGACAATTTTGATTTAGAAAATATGTATGTTCCAAAGCAATCCAAGAAATGGTTTTTGTTATAGAAATTATTTCAGTGGCACTGAGAATAGCAAATACCAAGATGATCATTCTGACTGAGGCTACTGAGGGAACTTTGGAACTGTGACTTAGAAAATGGTTTAAGTCCTTGGAGAAGAAGGGCCAGACTGGGGTGAGACCTGATTTTAGCACATACTACGGGTGGTGTGAGGGTCCCATGGTGCCCTGGCCTTCAAGTCAAGAGTCGTGGGTCCTACTTAGTGCTCCAACACATTCGCTTTGCAGAGTTGTTCTCCGAGAGTCATTTTTCTCTTCTGTAAAATTAAGACAGTATGTTCTTTATTTTTCCAGGTTTTTTTTTGTTTTTTTTAAAATAATTTTATTTAAAGAGAAAAAAACAAAACAAAACAGAATAAAGGGCAGCGACAATACAGTACTCCAAGGAAAAAAGGAAAACAACAACAACAAAAAAAACCTAAGAAATTATTACTTGACAAATTACATACTGACTTCTTGGAAATAGATGTTCAAATTACAAAGTTAAAACATATAAAGTAGACATTCAAACAGTGAGACTGTTAACAGCTCTGCTCCACGATCTGACAAAAACAGCAATATGGTCATCCATCTTACCCACTCAAATATACATGCAATTATATCAAAAGGGTAAAATTAAACACAACAAAACAAAGCAAAGTGGATCACAAGAAAGCAATGTAAGAGACAAAAATTTCAAAACTAGACAATCGGAGATATTCACTATCATATTGACTCTTGTTTTCTTCCAAATAGTTGTCCATATTGTCACATACAGGGAATTCACATGAAACAACCATCGGGTCAAGAAGAGCTTGGAGTGAAGTAATTCAAGCGCTGAAGGAGAACAATCTCTGGCCCAGATTGATATATCCTGCAAAACTCTCTCTAGAAATTAATGGAGAAAAAAGATGCTTCCATGACAAA